>APFE030596062.1:17566-44850 GCA_000404065.3 Pinus taeda
TAAAATATTAAAAAAAAAACGAAAATTTATTTCATAAAATTCCTAAAGAAAAACTTTAAAAGCTAAAATAATTAGAAAAAAATGTTTTTACCATTCAAAATAAGAAAATATGCATTTAATAAATAAAAAATTGCAAGTAAAAAACAAATTGAAAACCTAAATTATAGTTTATTTGGTGGATTCGAAGTGTTTTCTAGGTTTTTTTTTTTTTTTTTAGGTTGATTTTGTGGTTTTCTAAGTTGTTTTGAAGGTTTTTTTTTATGGTTTTCTTGATTGGTTTTGTGATTTTGTAAGTTTTTTTTAAAGGTTTTTTTTGTGGTTTTCATACTTCTTGTATGGTTGTTTTTTTTAAATTAATTGGTTTTCATGGTTTTTGTATATCTTTTTTTTTAATTGATTTGTTACATTTTGGAAAACAAATTAAATAAGAAAGCAAAGGATAGAATACCTACCTTTGTTTGAGCCTCTGTGATGTTGGAAGGGTGGTTGGTGAGATTGATTTGAACGCTCCATTACTTGATCAAGCTCGAATACTCTCGATCAAGATATTGTCACACTCTCAATCGAGCTCCCGCGGTCTGTGCAAATGCTACGTGCAGACCGTGGGAGCAGTATATATTAAAAAAAATGGATTGATCGAGCATTATAGCTTGATCAAGGGTTAGTTTTTAGCCCTCGATTGAGCTACCTTTTTAGTGCCCAAAGATCTCGATTGAGCGCTTAAAAATGCTAGATCGAGAGCTTAAATGGCTTGATTGAGCCATTGCGTTTTCCACCCAAACACACCCTCTTTCACCAAAAAGTGTAACTCAACTCCATGCTCTCACCCTAATTCATGAGCATTTTTAAGTAGGTTCACACCTTCAATATAAAATTTATCGACACTCCATATTTCAAATAAAGGGATCTTGTTCGATCATATGGCACTTGGTTCAATGATCAAGTCTATTGCATGTCAATTTGATGCACCTCGACCAACGTTCTATAAAATTTAAAATACTTTTCAAATTATTCTACAAGTCAATCAAAGAATAACATTCTAGTTTGTCTTCATCAACATCGATCAATTGATCACAAAGCTTCCCATGCCATTAATCTAATTCAACCTTACCACCTCATGTGTGCATAAATCTTGGTCAATCTCATTAAATTCCCTTCTACGGTACACTATATTCTTCTTACAAGCAACGGTGTTATGCCCACTAAGTTGGTGCTACACATATAGAGTAATTGTTGTATTGCAAAGAAGAGGAAGTATGCTAGACTAACATATTTGAATTTTAAATTAAAATTTAATGGCCAATCTTAAATCCTACGTTTAAAACTACATTGATTGACAACATCGCTGCAAAAGGTTCAACATCATTTCTATTACCAGGAGTAGCGTGGTTGCCTTAGATGAGTCTCCTCCATTTTCTTAGTTCTTTTACGACAATGTTATGATCATGTAGCAACTCATTTTTCCTTGATGAAATTTCCTATTCACTAAATAGTAGGAGTGGTGCATCGAATATGTAGCTCGAACTAAATGCTTAATTGCTTGTTTGACCATGGAAACGATGGATGGTTTCATTGGTGACTATTTCTAATTTCATTGCACAAGAAATTGAAAAGATGGATGTATCTCCTTGCGCAACACATCCTATAATAATGCATTGAGCTATACAATAAAACCAATCCAATCCATGCAATGCCCAACAATTTTTTAATTTCACTGCACAAAGAAATGGAAAAATAATAATTTTATTACCTTATTGATGGAATATTTCCTTTTGATCAATGCGTGCTGAGTTGTCTAACAAAGCATTGAGAGATTGATCTGGATTTAAATAGGAACGCAAAAAATTACAGAGATAACCATAAATACATAGATGTAATAGAAATAATACTTCATTTCATTAATGTAAAATACTGAAATATGATTACAAACAAAAATTGAAATAAACTAGCTCAGGCGATGGTGGCGGTTACATGCCTTTGAACTGTGTTAAAATGAGGCTCGATAGTCTATTTATTGTTGAGAAACAATGGAAAACCCTAAACATCCAAAAACCTAACCTGAGGAGATGAAGCACCAAACTATGGGCACTGTTTGGGTAAATTAGTACATCAACTTCCTCGGGTCATAACTTTGGCATACGATCTCCATTTAACATGCACAATACCTCGCTAGAAAGATTTATATGAGGACTAACTCTTTTGAGTGACCAACATGGGTCCCAAAAAACGTCGTTTAGGGCCTCAAAATGGCTCCAGAAGTTCAGGGCCCGAAAAAACTGCCAAAAATAGTAAATTGTGCTACAATTAAGGAAACTGAAAAAAATGAAATAGATAGTTGTGGGGGTCCAAGTGGGATAGGTGGGTGGCCACCAACATCCACCTGGATCAGAGATGTGCGTTGAGTTTCTTAGCAAATTGCTAATAGCATGCCAACACCATGTTCTCTTTTGTTCCATTCATAACCTCCCTCTCCTGCACATGGAGCACTCGACTTTGATACCATGTCAAATTGAGGATCATGCAAAAAGATCCAATGTCTATTCATTAAGGAATGAAACATATTTATTACATGGAGAAACGTATGGGCTATCCGTTTTCCCAACCAACTATATTTTACATTACACCTAACTTTACACCTAATTCATATTTACCATAATCCCAAAGAATTATGTTGTCTAACAATAAAGGAGAAAAAGGAGGGACAAGATATTCTTGGTACCTAGGCATTGCCTCAAATAATCAAGCATAATTCTACAGTATTTACCAAGGTTTACTCCTATAAATATATCAACAAATCATTGATATAACAATTGTCGAGGACTCCTCCTTGCTTTTTTCACATCTACAAAGAGCTTCTATACTAAATAATGGTAAATTAAAGGCCCTCCTCTGAAAAAGAGGAATTCTCCAAAAATTTAAGCATTATGAAGTCTTCCATATCCTGAAAATGAATAACACTGAAGCAAACATTTTGGCAAACCAAAGCAGCACTCAAGGGAAGGTAATTTGATTTTTAATGGGATAATTGATGAGCACTAGTATTGCAGCAAGAATGTTGCAAATCCTGGGCTACCAACTTTACTTTATCAACCCGGGGTTCGTACAAACTTGGAGGTGACAGTGTTGTATACACAAGTAAAAGTGATAATTCTGCCTTTTGTCATTGTTCAGCTGGCAAGAGACCACTGGAATTTTCAAGCCAAACTTTTATGGAGTCAGAAGAAGCTTGGTTTCTTGATGGAAGAAAGGGAAGTCTACTCTAAGGGAGAGCTACTCTATTGCAATAATGAAAAAGACCGAAATTCAATGCTAAATCACACCATTTCCTAATTAACTGCAGAGGAATTATGCTTTGCAATAATGCTAAATTAACATGAACCAAATGCTACTATCTAAGCATGGAAGTAAACAACATCAAACATCACTAATGTGAAAGTAAAGGGACTGAAATAAATCTTTTTTTTTGCCTTTTTGTCTTTTCATGCAAAATCAAGTATGCAAACTAATTTCTTTTGGTGATGTGATAGGTGAATTAAGGATGTTTGAGGATGGCTAGAAGGGTTAGGAGATGGTTGGATGGTGTGGGAGACCCTTGGGTGACCTTTCGTGGCTTCCTAGAGGTTTTCCCTCAATTCGGCCTAAAAAACGGCCATTACAGGAAAACCTACAAGATGTACTAGAAACCTACAGGATTCCTTGTAAAGCTACAGGATACAGCCGAGAGAAAAATGGGAGGTATTGGAGGTGATGGAAGGCTTAGGGAAGGTGGTTGATGAGTGGATTGGTGTGAGAAAAGGTCTAGGATCACTTAGAAGTCAACAACAAGGATAGAAGATGGTTGGATTCGCTCAATGTGCTTGGAATAATTTCTATGTAAAATGATGAAAACTAGTGAAGGCAATGGTGAAAACAAGGAATGACTATGGTGGGTGAAGTGGAAGGTGGTTGTTGGCTATGAAGTCTTTGTCTACTCCTGAAGCACTTGCTCTGCATAAAACATGTATAATTTCTAAAAAGCTATGTAAACAAGAAGCATTCTCATAAGCTAGAAAAGCAGAATTAATGAACTAACTGCCTACATTATGCGTGAGGAAAGTTGTTGAAAGGAATGAAAGCATGGATGAGATATACTACAAGAATGAAGATAGAAGATATGCAAATGAAATCCTACTTTGTAAAACTAATCAAATGCTAAATTAAATGCAGTAAACTCTAAATCTCATACAAGAAATAGAAATTTGTGTTTTTGGGGTTGCATAAGGGTCCCTTCCTCAAATCATGATCCCAAAGGGAGGAAATGAAGCCAAGACACCTACCGACAGCCTTGTGGTGCTCCTTTTATCCTTGCTAACCTGCTACTAAAGTAAGTCACAAATGGAAGCAAACTAATAAACAACCAATCCAATCTACACTACTTGTAATGAAAATACATCTAAAAGAAAATTAACAATGAAGCTATGAGACTGATCTAAACATACAGATACAAGAAATATGATCCTTGGCTACTAGGGTTGGTCCCTAACCCAAGAGCTTTAGCCCTCTGAGTAACTCAGTGCTGGCTCAAAATAAAACTCATTCTTATTACCAAAACAAAAAATTACATTAATAAAATTTCCATAAGTCTGGAGCTTGAAACTAACTTAGAGTTTTACAACAAAAATTTGAAATCCTAATGAGGCTCTGGGCCTCTCTACTTATACAACTGAATTCTCCAATGAATCCCTTAAAATTAGGGAGGCTCGGCTCCCAAACTCGAGATAAACTAGCTCTTTGTCTCTCTCTTGCTTGACTGCCTTCTAACCTCATGACTTGGCTGCTTTCACTCTGAGCTAGTGTGATAAATGGAGGAATATTCGAATGGGGGAGAAGTAAATGAGGAGGATTTAACTCCTATAAACCCTATACCTTGTCCCATTCTAGTTTTAACCTTAGTCTTTTCCAAAATTCCTTGACTTTCTCCTTCAATCCTGCATTCAATGCATATTAGTCCACTAGGCATAATATCCAACTCTAACTCATCTCATAAATAAAATATAATAAAAAACATGTAATAAGTTGTGAGAAAGGTTGGTTTGACTAAGCTAGGAGGTGAATTAAGGCCCATATAATTACCCAATGATGAGGCTTATCATCACCACCTACTAAAAGTGTTGCTCATCCTCTAAGAAACTCAATCAATATCCATATCCTTCATAGCTCTAGTGGCCTCCTTGACATCCCATGCCTCTGCTGTGGTTTCTTGTTCTTGTTCATAGAAGCCTGCTTTCTTTTCTACCTCCTCCCATTGCTCCTTTTCTTCTTCTTCTTTCCTTCCTTCTAGCATTCCTAAGAGTAGTGGTGCACTGAGTTTCATGCCAATCCAATTGACTTTCAACCTTTTCATAGATTGCTTGTACATGGGTGTCTTGTTCAGTGCCTCTCTCAACCTTTGAGGAGAGTGGTACTCTCTTATCTTTAAGTTGTATAGAAATGTGTTCCATCTCATCAAGCAAGCATGCATGCTATCTTCCCCTAACAACCTGAACATGTCCTCAAAATGTGAAATCACTTGCTCTTGGGCAGCAAGATACCTGGGTGCAAGTTGAGGATCTCTTGCAATCAAATTATGGGTACTGATGAGGGCCATGGGATCTGACTATCCAGCTCTGATCATAAGAGGTTCAGCTTGTTCTCTTGCCAATATATTCTTCATCTCTACAGCCCTTGATTCCTCATGGTTCATCCAAAATGTCAAAGCCATCAATTGTAAATCCCCTAGCTTGGAATTAAGGTCCCATACATTCATGTATGTTAAGGCCATGTTATGCAAATAAAACTAAAATATCAATGAACTGCCTGTAGTCCTGAAATGGCATGGTGCCTCTCTGTGCTAGGGTCTTGATTTGGAACTATAGCCACTATTCCTTGAGGTATAGGGCATAGGATTTAGCTGGCATCCTACACTAAATTTCTTCCAAAGAGAGACTGGCCATACATGCCAATTGATTATCTCTTTCTTGCAGTTGTCCTCTCAACCATGCATTTTCTGTTTCTAGTTGATTTTTCATTATGGCCTCTCTGTCTCTCAAGCTACTTAGCTCTTTTCCCATCTCCTTAAGCTTATCTTCCATGTGCCCAATGTCTTCCACCCCCTTTTATTTGGAAATCTGCATCCATCGATGAGTTCTAGCTCTCTCCTTCTCAAGCTCGAAGAATAGTGGAGTAATTTTTGTTTTTGAGGAATGACCTTGCCTCCTTCAATAAACCTGTAGTAGGAGTCAAGGTTAGGTTGGGGGCTAAGTTGTTTTAACTCTGGGTCCTCTTATTTAGTTTCTTGTTGTTGGCCTCCCTCCTTTTCCAATTTTTGTGTCTCTTGTAGGTTCATTAGAGTATCCTGTAGGACTGCTTCAACTTCCTGTAGATCCTGCTGTGTATCTTGTAGGATTGGTTTTCCCTTGAAGGAGGTGGATCTAATCATAGGCCTTCTCACATAGGTGATAAGAGACTTAGGAGAAGGCAATTTCTCCTATTGTTTAGGTGAGTCCTCAATCACAATGGGAATTTTGGATGGTGTTTGGAGTTTCCCCTGCCTTATTCTTATGCTTTTCCTTGTCCTGAAATATAAGGGGGTTTTCCTCTGTCTTTTGCCTTTATTCTTGATGGGGGTGCTAAGAGTAGTGAGGGAAGCTGGTGCCTCTCTCTCAGTGGGTTCTGGAGACACCCTAGGTGACTCCTCCTTGTCTTCTGTGTGCTCTTTCCATTGCTTTCTTCACCTATGTCTTTCATTTCTTCTTCCTCTTGTAGATCCTCATCTTCTTTATCAGTTTCCTACTTAACGTCCTCCTCTGTTTCTTCATCATCATCCTTCTCTTTCTCCTCTTCTTCTTCATCTTCCTCATTTTCTTCTATTTCATCTTCTTCTTCATCCATCTCATCTTCATTTGTTTCATCTTCTTCTTCATCCATCTCATCTTCATCTCCTTCTGCTTCTTCTTCTTCCTTCTCTACTTCTTCCTCTGCTTAAGTCTCTTCCTCATCCTTTCCACTGACAGTAGGACTAACATCATATGTGAGAGATTTTATGTCCTCCTCTACCTGCATGTCTCTGATAATTGACCATTGTATAGGAATTCTGTGGTTTTGGAGGGCGTCTTCTATAAGGATTCTAATTAACCCATGGTGAGCTAACTGTTGGGAATTTCCCTCTTGCACCTTGATGCTTGTGTCTATTAGTGATTGCAGAAGGAAGTATGGTATGCTGAGACTGTCGTGGGGGGTGTTTCTGCTCCAAATCTCAACTCTTCTTGAAGACTAAAATGATAGCCATAGACCACACTATACCTACCCTCACATGATATGTATTTGATAAATTGGTATCTCACCTCATTCCAGGGATATGACAGACTTTCTATCCTTACTCCATTATTGTCCTCAATGGGTTTCTCACCTTCTAAAAATAATTTCCTTTTGGAAATCTGGCTATCTCCTTTGTCTTCCTTCCTTCATGGTATTCCTAGGGGAAGTGTGGCAACTCTGCTGATGAGTTCAGGGGTGAGCTCTATGGAGAGGCCTCTTACCACAATAGTGGCATGGAATCTGGTAAGTGGAATGAGGGAGAGAGAAAAATCTCAGGCCACCTCATCATCATACACCCTTAATTTTTCGAAATACCCCATCCAATTATGCCTTGTGAAGTTTTCTAGCACCTAAGGGTGTTGTTGGATTCTCACAGTGTTAATGGGCTCCCTTCTATTAAACCTTCCTGTCATATTAGTTGGTGAAGTTTGAGGAGATGAGATGGTTGATACAATTTTCAAATGCAGAAGTAAAAAAATTGAAATGACTATGTGGACAATTCTCTTGCACAGCTGCCAAATTCACTCAAACTAGAGGATTTTTTATTCAATTTACTTGGAAAGAGGGATGTAATTACAGATCCTACCTCTTCATAGTGTTTGTTGTGGCCAACCCCCGTGTTTTCCCCTCTAAAACTCCTCTCGGCCTATCAGGTAGACTGTCTTTGTGTATACTATAGGAATCTTGTGTGCAATCTTGTAGGATTTCCTGTGCAATCCTGTAGGAATTCTTGTGCAGAAAAAAGATGGAGTTTTCCTTTCTGTAGGTTGCCTGGGTATGAGAGAAACTTGTGAGAGTGAGCCTCGAGGAAATGAATGCATGAATTCATGGGGACGATGATTATTTCCTCTTATGGTCATTTGAGGTGAGGCGGTGTGCTGGCAGTTGAGGTATGGTTCACATTTTTGGACCGTTGGTCCCCACTACCACCTCATCATTCCCCGCTCCTCCTAATCAAATCCCACTTCATGTTTCTATAGCCTTAACTTCTTTTGTCCTTCTCCTTTCTATTTTTGAGTTGACTGTTGCCACGTGTGAGAGGACAAATCATTTTGTCTTTGTTAACTGATTGAATGTGGCCAAGTTAACTGGCCACCTTTTGCTTATAAACCAACTTACTCGTAACCTTTATATCTTTTGACTACATTATGCACATGAGAGAGTGAGCAGGATACTTACCTGTGGTGCTAATACCTTGTTGTAGTTGTTGAAGACTAGAGGTGCTTGCTGTGTGTATTGGCTGCATGCTATTCTTCTTCCTTCTTTTTTTTGTTCTCTGATGATTCTTTTGTTGTTCAGGTACCCGGTGTTAAAGATGATGGTGTTGATGCTACTTTTGAGTTCCTTCTGCTCTTGGATCATCATGCTGGAAGCTTGTTGTTCTTATGATTTGTATTATGTGGGATAGGCTGCTACAAGATTTCCTACAAGATGTTCTATAGCCGCTTCTCCCTCAGAACTCTTAATCATACACTTTGTTGGGATTTTGATAATAGTGACATGGATGGAGAGGGAGACAAGGAGTGTGAAGAATTCTCAGGTGATGCTCCCTTTTTCTCTTTGTTTCCTTCTTTTTTCGAAGACAGTGAATTTTTTTTTGAAACTGATTTTTTTTTTCAAGGGTGAATGCAGGGGTGATGAAGGTGGACATAGGTATGGTAATGGAATGATGATGTAGGAGTGATATTTTATTGACATAGCAGGTCATTTTTTTTCCCTAGGGTTGCTTCCTGTAGGATTTCTGGGTCACTGTGATTCCTACAGGATCATCCTGTAGGTTTTTAGGGGATCCTGTAGGTTTATAGGGGATCCACAGTCCCCTTGTAAAATGGAGCAAAGGAGTGGGAAAAATGAAAGAAATGGTAGAGTGATGAATGTCAGTGAGTGGAAAAATAAAAATGTGAGTGAAATAGGTCTCTTTGTGATCCTCCTTTGCTCTCTGATCGTCCTTCTTGTTGACCTGCAAAATAGAAATTTTCATGATTTTTCTCTTTTTTTTTTCCTTTTTTTTTTTTGAAAACAACTAGGCTGCCTCTGAGAGGTTTTCATCATAGATGTTTTCCCTGGGCACCTCAAGAGAGGTTTTCACCCAGGGATCTTTTTATTCTCTTTTTATTTATTTTTATTGACAACATTGGGCCGCCCCAAGAGGTTTTCAACCTGATAGTGGGACTGAGGTGCCTCATGGAGGTTTTCACCTGAGTCCTTATTCTTTTTTATTTTTTTTCTCTCTTAGTGATTTGATGAGGTAGGAGCTAAAACTTTCTCCACTACCATCACTGTTTTATTGATTCCATCAATGAAATCTTGTTTTGACAGTGGTCTCTTGTAAATTTTCAATCATTGTCCATTAACAAGTAAAGGAATGGCCTCTTCATCTATGGTTCTAATATGTATTGAACCATTATCATGGCATCTTTCTACAACATAAGGTCCTAGCAATCTTGTCCTTGACTCTCCCTTGAAGTCCTTATACCTAGAATCACATAACAAAGCCCAATCACCTTCTTGAAATTTCTTCCTTGATGCTCTTATCATGCCAAATCTTCCTTTGAAGTTGAATTACATCTATCTATAGGAGGGCCTACATTCTAAACTCATCTAAACCATTCAATTGGAGCAATCTCTCTTTTTGTGCACTTCTGAGATCTAGATCTAGTTGGGCTACTATCCTTAATGTGTTATACTCAAATTCAGTGGACGACAAGGCCTTCTTCCCATAGACTAGCTCATAGGGTGTGAATCCAGTGGTGGTCTTCTAGGTGATATTATAGGCCCAGGTGGCCTCAACTAGTCTATATTCCCAATCCTTCCTGCTGCTGCTTACCACTTTGGTCAAGATGCCCTCCAGTGCTTTATTGGTCACCTCCACTTGACCATTAGCTAGTGGATGATAGGGAGTGGAGGTTATATGCTTGATCTTGTGCTGGCTGAGAAAGTATTCAATCATGTTGGAGGTAAATTTGTTGCCTCGATCTATGACCAGCTATCTAGGGTAACCAAATTTGTAAAATACATTCTCCCTTAGGAACTTAGCTACCTTCTCCTCTGTTGTTGCTTTAATTGCCTTGGTTTCAGCTCACTTAGTTAGATAGTCAGTGCACAATGATGTATTGTTTTTGCTTGGAAGAAGGGTCAATAGGTCCAATGAAGTCCATGCCCCACTTGTCAAATGGCTTGAAAGTCACTTGAGGCTACAGAGGAATTTCATCTCTTGGAGTAGGCCTTCCCATCCTTTGGCACCGATCACACTGACTAGTATATCTTTTCACATCTTGCTGAAGAGTGGGCCAATAATAGCCTGCTTGCAACACATTGAATGTTGTCCTCTTTGCTGCAAAGTGACCTCCATAAGGCCCATCATGACAGGTCAGAAAGATGTCAAAGACTTCCTCCTCCCTGAAACACCTTCTCAAGATTTGATATGGGCCAAGTTTGAAGAGACTGCCCCCAATCCAAGTGAAGGGGGTGCTCTTCCTTACTATCTTGATTTTCTCTTTGGAGGACAAGTTTGGTGGGAACTGTGCAGAAACCAAATATTTTGCTATATTAGCAAACCATGGAGAGAGAACTAAAATTGAAAATAAGTGCTCATCCGTTAACTGGTCATCAACCATTCCTTCTTCACCTACAAGAAAATTTAATCTGGACAAAAAGTCTGCAACAACATTTTCTTTACCAGGCTTATCAACAATAGTTAGATCAAACTGCTGTAATAAAAGTAACCATATTATAGTCCAAGCATTCACATCTTGTTTATTCATTAAATATTTGATTGCAGCATGGTCAGTATGTAAAAAATTTTGATAGCCTGTAATATAATGCCTAAATTTTTTTAATGAATGCACAACATCCAGGAGTTCCTTTTCGGTCACTGTGTAGTTCAGTTCAGCCTTTGACATATTCTTACTGATAAAGTAGATAGCATAAGGAAAATTTTCATCTATCTGACCTAGGGCTACTCCTATGTCTTTATGTGAGGCATGAGCATGAATATGAAAAGGAAGAGCCCAATTTGGGCCTCGGAGAATCGATGTAGTGGTTAACTTGTTCTTTAGAGTGTATAAGGCCTCTTGACAACTTTTTGACCATATAAACTCAGAGTCCTTGGCCAACAAACCAAATAAAGGAGATGCCAACTTGTTGAAGTCCTTTATGAACCCTCGATAGTATCCAACTAACCCGAGGAAGCTTTTGACATCTCTCTGCTTTTGAGTAGGTGGGACCCTTTGGATGATAACTATTTTGTTTGGGTCCAATTGCAGTCCTTACTGAGATATTGAATGAACTAGCATGGTCACTGCAGTCGTCAAGAATTCACATTTTTCGAGACTGAGAGATAGGTTCATTTCAATGCATTTGTGCAGTACTTTTCCTAGGTTGGATAGAGCTTCTTGAAAATCACAGCCATAAGGTGTAAAATCATCCATATAAATTTCTACCACATCATGGACTAACTCGGAAAAAATACTTAGGACTGCTCTCTGGAAAGTGGCAGGAGCATTGCATAGGCCAAAAGGAAGGAACCTATAGGAAAAAGTACCCCAAGGACAAGTGAAGGTGGTTTTATCCTGGTCTTTCGGGCTGATCTAGATTTGGTTGTACCTGCTAAATCAATTTAGGAAAGAGAAACTTTTTCCCTGCCAGGTCATCTAGCACTTGGTCAATGAAAGGTAGAGCAAAATGGTCCTTCTTTGTGGCTTTGTTTAACTCCCAGTAATTGACACAAATCCTCCACTTACCATTTTTCTTTGGAACTAACACCAAAGGAGAGACCCACTCATTGTCGGAGATAGGGTAAATGAATACTGCATCTAGCAGTTTTTGCAGTTCTTCTTTGACTATATCTTTAAGAGTTGGATTCATCCTCCTTTGCGGTTGTTGGATTGGCTTGCAACCTTCTTTGATGTATATGTTGTGAGTACACACTAAGGGGTGCACTCCCTTCATTTATTTGTAACTCCAAGCGAAGGCATCTAGATGTTCCTTTAGCATGTTGCATAACTTCTTTTCTTGGAGAGCAGAAAGAGATGGATTGATTTTCAAGGTTCTCTCTGGGCCGAATTCTATGGTTTTGAAAGAGAGAGGGTTGGAATCGGCCAAGCATATGTCAATTGGATGATTGTTCTAGGTTTCCTTTACTACATCTTCTAAGGACAATGTACGGGGAGTTGGGCTTCGGAGAGGTGTTCAATCAAATCATCTTCATCCTGCTATCGTCCTCCCATGGTTGTTTCTAAAGTACAAAGTTGGGCGAAATAAACTTCATCTTCTTCCTCCTCCTCCAGCCATAAAGGTAAATCATGCGCTAGATATGGCTGAGCAGGAGAGTATATGACTAACTACTTGGACATATGCCCATTCTTGATGGTCATATTCTCAGCTCTACAGTTGATGTAAGCATCGACAGTGGCCAACTAGGGTCTTCCCAGGATAAGAGGGTAACCAATAAGCTGAGCCTTAGGTTGGAGAACTAGGAAATCTGCAGTGTACTCCCAAGAGTCAATGGAGACCATCACATCCTCCACAATCCCTTTATGGGTCACTATGGAGCGGTCTGCAAGTTACAGAACTATTGTGGTCTTCCTCAATGAACCTTGGAGGTTGGGATTGAGCATGGTGTCCTTGGTCATCACATTAATGGCAGCCCCAAGATCGATCAAAGTGTATGGGAAAATGGTGCCATTGATGTGCACATCTACTACAGGGCTTCCAGGGTCCAAATACTTTGGAAAAATTACCTGCCCCAACATTAAGTCAGACAGATGTCCAATGGCATTAATGGTAGGGGAATCTTTTCTTCGCCTCCTTCTATTCTTGAAGCACTTATCCTTAATCAACTTATTACAAATAGGAACATCTTTTATTGCTTGGAGAAGTGGAATCTTTACACATAGATTTTTCAATTCTCCCAGAAGTTTAGTCTCTTCTGGGGTAGGCTGGAATGGTTGGGTTAACTCTTAGGAAAGGGTGGATTTCATTTAAGAATTCTTTCCTCTCCTTCTTCCTCAACCTCCCTAGGTGGAGGTGGAGGTTGGTTATCTGGTAGAACTCTCCTAGATCTCAGGTTAATCTCTTGGATTTCCACAACATAAGCTGGATATGATGTCTCTCCACTATATACTTGTTGAGCCTGTCTGTTGTTCGGGTTCAGATTTGGCTGAGCAGGCATCTGGGGTTTCTTGGGTGGAGAAGAGTGTAATAATTGTGGTTGGGTAGGTGGTGAAGGCAATAAAGTTGAAACATTGTTGTATTAGGGCCTTCACCCCTGGGGTGGTGCATTCCACTGAGGTTGTGGCAGAGCATATGGTTGAAATGATTGGCTAGCTAGCTGGGAATGATACTAAGATGCAAAGTACCAAGGAGGAAGTGCAGTCCTGGAATGATGAGCAGGGGGTCCCCAAGAAGGTATGTATGTGGTCTAGTTGGGGTTGTAATATGCGTGGGATGACCCTTGCATGCCCTGCTGGTATGGTCTCGGCCCATGAAGTCTCCTTTGGTTTATGTAGCAGAGCTGCTCAGTGACCCCTTCAGTTCCTTGATATACAACTCTGAGTCGAGGCAAAGAAGGGAACTTGTCTCTGGAGTGGTGTTCTTCATAGAATGAACAAATTTCAATAGAATTCAATGGACATTCATTCCTGGGGTGCCTCCTCGTGCATCTAGGATAGAAAATGGCCAAGGCTCTCTTTGCTTCCTCCTGCTTTCTCTTAATGTGTATAGTGTCCATTTGTAAGGCAAGGGTTTGTAGCATCTCACTCTTCAAATATTCCAACATGTTTCCAATTTCACCCTTGATGGATGAGTTGGAAGAGGATGTAACCCCTACCCTTTTCCTAGCTTCCCTAGAATGGTTTCTAAAGGTAGTCTTGATATCCTCATAGGGTAATTGGTAGATATCTCCTCCTGCTCACAAGTGTAGGGTATCCATAAGATCTTCCCTTACTCCCCTAAGCAAGACCAACTTTAGTGACTTAGGGTCAAGTGCGCACCTAGCCCTCTTGTAATTAAGTTGGAACCTTTCTTCATAATCCTCTAGGGATTCATCATTGTCTATGGTCATCCTAAGAATTTCCTCTTTAGTATCCTTTGACCTACAGTAGTATCGGTACTTGTTGTTAAAGGCTTGCTACATCTGAGCCCAAGTTGTGATGATATCCCCGGGTAAACCCATGAATCAGCGCAATGTTGCATCCTTGAGGGTATATGGAAATAGTTTTAACTTCTGCTCATCCTCTGTTTAGTCATAGGTTCGACGTATAACAACAAACTCAAATAAGAAAGTGTTGGGATATTCTGTGGTCAAGCCATGGAAATGAGGTAAGGCAGAGGGGCTTATATTTTCATCTTAGTGTCCCCGTTGGTTTCCCTGATGGGGAAGGCACCCTCAACTCTCTCTCTATTCCCTCTGTCGTTTTTGTTTTTAGCCATTGGTTCAACAGGAATGGGTTCTTCTTCTTATTCTTCCCCTGTAGGTTCTTCAAATATGTCAGGTTGCTCACGTAAGGGTTCCTCCAGTTCATAGCCACTGAAGAAGAGGGAAGGTTGGTTGTTTGATGCAGTGGGGGTATTTGGCAAAAATTTCCCTAAGTTATCCCTATTCCTACAAGGCATGAAAGAAAATATTTTTGGTTTGGTTTTGTGTTTTTTTCAAACTTGGAAAGTACTTTGCAGAATTGAAATTGTTGATTGAATGAAAACTATTGACTGACTGGAAAAACTACTTGTTGAATTGAAATCTTGCTTGCAAAATGGAAGGGAAAGCAGAAAATGTAGAATAAAAAAGGAAGCAACTAAATTACTTTCATAGAAATATACTAATGGCAGAATATTAGAGACAAGAAATAGAAGAAAGAAGCAGTAATCACATATTACTCAGACACCTCCCCGGCAACGGTGCCAAAAAGTGATGAGCACCAGTATTACAACAAGAATGTTGCAACTCATGGGCTACCATCTTTAATTTATCAACCCGGGGTTCATACAAACTTGGAGGTGACAATGTTGTATACACAAGTAAAAGTGATGGTTTTGTCTTTTGTCATTGTTCAGCTGGCAAGAGACCACTAGAGTTTTTAATCTAGACTTCTATGGAGTCAGAAGAAGCTTGGTTTCTTTATGGAAGAAAGGGAAGTCTACTCTAAGGGAGAGCTACTCTACTGCAATAATGAAAAAGACCGAAATTCAATGCTAAATCACACCATTTCCTAATTAACTGTCGAGAAACTATGCTTTGAAATAATGCTAAATTAACATGAACCAAATGCTATTATCTAAACATGGAAGTAAACAACATCAAACATCACTAATGTGCAAGTAAAGGGACTGAAATAAATATGTTTTTGTATTTTTGTCTTTTCATGCAAAATCAAGTATGAAAACTAATTTCTTTTGGTGATGTGGCAGGGGAATTAAGGATGTTGGAGGATTGATGGAAAGGTTAGGAGATGGTTGGATGGTGTG
This sequence comes from Pinus taeda, assembly GCA_000404065.3. Lineage (NCBI taxonomy): Eukaryota > Viridiplantae > Streptophyta > Pinopsida > Pinales > Pinaceae > Pinus > Pinus taeda. The sequence continues at coordinate 33,365 of APFE030596062.1, forward strand.
GGAGACCCTTGGGTGACCTTTTGTGGCTTCCTGGAGGTTTTCCTTCAATTCTGCCTCAAAACAGGCCATTACAAGAAAACCTACAGGATGTACTAGAAACATACAGGATTCCCTGTAAATCTATAGGATATGGCCGAGAGAAAAATGGGAGGTGTTGGAGGTGATGGAAGGATTAGGGAAGGTGGTTGATGGGTGGAATGGAGTGAGAAAATATCTAGGATAACTCAGAATTCAACAACAAGGATAGAAGATGGTCGGATTCGCTCAATGTGCTTGGAATAATTTCTATGTAAAATGATGAAAAGTAGTGAAGGCAATGGTGAAAATAAGGAATGACTATGGTGGATGAAGTGGAAGGTGGTTGTTGGCTATGAGGTCTTTGTCTACTCCTGAAGCACTTGCTCTGCATAAAACATGTATAATTTCAGAAAGGATATGTAAACAAGAAGCATTCTAGTAAGCTAGAAAAGCAGAATTAATGAACTAATTGCCTACATTATGCATGAGGAAAGTTGCTGAAAGGAATGAAAGCATGGATGAGATCTACTACAGGAATGAAGATAGAAGGGATGGAAATGAAATCCTACTTTGAAAAATTGATCAAATGCTAACTTAAATGCTGTAAACTCTAAAGCTCATACAAGAAATATAAATCTGTGTTTTTGGGGCTGCATAAGGGTCCCTTCCTCAAATCATGATCCCAAAGGGAGGAAATGAGGCCAAGACACCTATCGACAACCTCGTGGTGCTCCTTTTATCCCTGCTAACCTGCTACTAAAGTAAGGCACAAATGGAAGCAAACTAATACAACCAATCCAATCTACACTACTTGCAATGAAAATATATCTAAAGGAAAATTAACAATGAAGCTATGAGACTAATCTAAACATATAGATACAAGAAAGAGGAGCCTTGGCTACTAGGGTTGGGCCCTAACCAAATATCTTCAACCCTCTGAGTTAACCCAGTGCTGACTCAAAACAAAACTCATTCTTATTACCAAAACAGAAAATTACATCAATAAAACTTCCACAAGTCTGGAGCTCGAAAATAAATTAGAGTTTTATAACAAAAATTTGAAATCCTAATGAGGCTCTAGGCCTCTCTACTTATACAACTGAAGTCCCCAACGACTTCCTTAAAATTAGGGAGGCTCGGTTCCCAAACTTGAGATAAACTCTAGCTCTTTGTCTCTCACTTGCTCGACTGCCTTCTAATCCTCATGACTTGGTTGCTTGCACTCCGTGTTGGTGTGATAAATGGAGGAATATTTGAATGGGGGAGAATTAAATGATGAGGATTTGCCTCCTACAATCCCTCTCCCTTGTCCCATTCAAGTTTTAACTTTATTCTTTTCCAAAATTCCTTTATTTTCTCCTCCAATCCTGCATTCAATGCATATTAGTCCACTAGGCATAATATCCAACTCTAACTCATCTCATAAACAAAATATAATTAAAAAAAATGTAATAAGTTGTGAGAAAAGTTGGTTTGACTAAGCTAGGAGGTGAATTAAGGCCCATATAATTATCCAATGATGAGGCTCATCAATAATGAAAAGATGTGTCATCTCCTAAAGAATATTTAGGCGATAATCCTAGCATCTATGCTTCTCCTTTGGAACCATGACACAACATGTAACCAAGACACAATTCAGAACCAAGGCCCATATCAGAACAAATCTTGAATCACAATTCAAAGCAAGGTTGCTCCACTAAAAAAATCTCAAGCCAAGTGGTCAACATTCCCATGGCATGACAACACCCCACCCCCTTGGCTCAGACATATATCAACTCCATCATTCAACCTGACTAATCTCCACCAGCTCGTCATTAAAGAATTTTTGAGGTAAAAAATGGGCCTCAAAGAAAAATTATACAACCAAAATCAAATTTATAAGAACCAATAGGATTCAAGATGATGATGTCAACCATGGGGGATGATTCACCATTTTTAGAGTAAAAAAATAAAAAGATTAAAAAAAAATAACTACTTTTTTCAACTCATACTTTCAATTGATATCCCTACGGCTTTGCTGAAATTTTGAGCAGGAGCATTCATTGGATGAAAAAATTGATTTCTCATCCAAGGAGTATGCATGTTGCATACTTTCGATTGGCCATGCTACACAAAAAATGAGAAAATACATGAAAAAGCGTGATTGTAATCGTGTTTTTTCATGTATTTCTTTTTTTGTGTAGCATGGTCCAATGAAAGTATGCAACATGAGTAATCCTTGGATGAGGAATTAAATTTTGCATCCAATGAGTACTCATGCTCGAAATTTGAACAAAGCCGTAAATACATTAGTTCAAAATATGAGTTGAAAAAATAGTTTTTTCTTTTTTCCCTCTAAAATTTGATGATGTAATCTAATATTATTTTATTATTTCCACTATTATTTTATAATATTCCTTAGTCGACCCATTTTAGACTTCAAAATTTCTTTAATGCATATCCTCGTTCCCATGCTTGCCTAGAGGCAACATGCTACCCTCACAATTTACAACATGAAGAGTCTCAAATATCATCTCAAGTTAGTTGTGTACATCCCCACTTCATCATTCGTGTTGGAAAATGAATATCTCGATGGGGTAATCTCTCACTTTATTAAAGCACCAACCCATAACCATTGCACCCACCTCAAATCTCCTCTCAACCCTCAAAACTCTCCTTTCATGACAAAGAGCAGAGAAAGAAACCCAAGTTGTATAGAGGGTCCATCAAGCTCTGTGGAAACATAAAGGAGTACATGGAATAAGCCATTTGGAACAAAAAAACTTATCAGGAACCCACAAAGGGAAATCATATCAAGCAATTTAATTTCATTGGGATAATCCTATAATAGAGATACAGGGTGGTAAAGAGGATTTAAACACAATCATTACTACACTTCAAATACGACATAATCAATTGGCCTCCTCTCTCCTAGTGGTTATCGAGAAATTAATAGAACAAATATCCCAAATGGGAAAATCGGAGGAGGAACTAAAATTGAAGAAATATCCCACCAACAAGAGAAAAAAGATTAGGAACCTCCCTCAACATACAACTTAGTTAACAAAGAAAAAAAGGAGATTCTGGACTTGAACAAAACTCCCAATAGAGCAGAGAAACTCAAGAGAGGATCCAGAGGACGATACACCATCAAGAAATGAATAGAGTGGCTTCATATGAATTGGATTCCATAGTCACGTGTAATATTTCGATGTTTATTTTATTTTTAAATGAACTATTACAACCAATATAGATCCATCTTAAGTATGGATTAACATGAGCCGAGAGGGATCCAATTTCTTGGGGTGCAAACTTCTTTATAGTGCAAAATACAATGTGTTATTTTCATTGTTTAAATTGTATTTGTGAATGCTAAATAGAGTATATATAGGACCAAATAAACGTTTTAACCATAAAAACTTAATTTTTTCATGACATATACATTATTTTTTTTAAATGATACTTATTTGACATTAAATTTTTTTACTTAACATGTACATAAGATATTTTATCATGCAAATTAAAATGGTTTTTTATTATTAATATATTTTTAAATACAAGTCAATATTAATTCACATTGAATATTTTTTATATACAACATTAAAATATTTTATTTTAACAATTTATTTCTATATATAGATATATATGAAGTTGATATCGACATAAATTAGTTAACATAGATCTTCAAATAATTTATTTAAATTTTCGTGTTGAAATATTTTTGAAAAGTATAAGATTTAAACATCTTACTCAAACATTTTTTTACTTCTAATTACTTTACAACATATTCGTTTTATTATAGTGGACATTATTTTTCTATTTAGAATATAATTTTTATTTATTGTTTTTATTTTAAAGAGGAACGTACAAATGGACAAACTTACACATCACCTCATAGTGGGTTGTAGAACCATCATAGGTTCATTTTATTTTTTGTTTTTATTTTAAAGAGGAATGTACACACCGAAAAACTTACACATCCGCTCATAGTGGGTTGTAGAACCAAGGTAGATTCATCTTAATATAACATGAGCCAAGATGGATCAAATTTCTTCACGTGCAAACTTCATTAGAGTGTAAAATACAAAATACAATGTGTTATTTTTCATTTTTTAAATTGTATTTGTGAATGCTAAATAAAGTATATATATGACCAAATAAATGTTTTAACTACAATTTTTTTATTTTTTTTATAAACTTAAACATCTTACTCACACATTTTTTACTTTTAATTATTATTATTATCTAATTTTAAGGTCACGGCCAAGCCAAACACCAAATTGGTGTATGAGACCCATGCAAACTTCATTAGAGTGCAAAATACAAAATACAATGTGTTATTTTTCATTTTTTAAATTGTATTTGTGAATGCTAAATAAAGTATATATATGACCAAATAAATGTATCATCTAATTTTAAAGTCACGGCCAAGCCAAAGGACCCACCTTTGCCCAAGGACTTGACTTCTACGAAGGCATACATACTCTATCCCCTCTGGTTTTGAACCTGTGACCTCTTACGAGGAAACACATGCTCTTAACCATTAGGCCCACTCAAGTTGTATAGCCTACATTATTTTTCTATTTAGAACATATTTTTTATTTTAATTTTAAAGGGAACATGCGGACAAACTTACACATCCCTCATACTAGGTTGTAGAATGACCATTTCTGCTCAAAAATCCATAATACTAACCTAATTATATAAATTAAATAGCATGCGGACAAACTTACACATCCCTCATACTAAGTTGTAGAATGACCATTTCTACTCAAAAATCCATAATACTAACCTAATTAATATATAATTAAATAGTTAATGAATTTTTATAATATATTTTAAATTGAAAAAATTAAAAACATTAATTAAATTATAATTTATTTTAAATTATTATTATTATATGAGTTAAAAATATATATATTTTGAAAAAATATTTCACAAAATTTTTAACCAATAACTTATAACTGGATTTTGTTACCATATCATGATTCAACAATCATATATCTCGAAGTATTCCATAAATATTCCATAACCCAATATTTTTATATATTTGATTTTAATTTTATAACATTTTAAAAATATTTGATTTTAATTTTATAACATTTTTTAAAAGCAATGGTGCCTATTGTTCAGGTTATGGTGGTAGCTATGTCAACGGATCCGGTAACGGTAATATTTCATTTGAAAATTACAGTCTTTACTGCAGTTCGATCTGAAAATAGCTTCATGCTATTGATTAATTTATTTCTTGTAATATTTTTGCAGGTTCTGGGGTTTGCAATAAATAAAGAAGGCGACTATCAGGAAGCAGCCATAGGACTTCTTGCCGAGATCTTCAAGTTAATAACCAAATCAGATTTCGATGCTGATGATATTAGCTCTTGCAACCATGGTCATATTGAGCATTTGCTTGCTAAGGTTAATTGTCTGGTTCCGCTGTCAAATATATCTGGCTGAGACTATAGGTCCAGACAGAGTCAGGGATGCTAGTGATCAGGAAAACCACGCTGGTGAAGGTGGCGTGAGAGGAATCGATGAGGCGATGCTGGATTCATATCCGAGGATGGTGTACTCGGAAAAAGTTTTACGATCATCAAAATCTGACAGGTGTAAATGGACATGTCTGTTCATGGTTTTTACAGTGTGAAGATGTCGTTTATTAAGAAAAAAATTGGATACCCTGCAATTTGTTTTCATTTTTCTCTTATTTGAGTTTTGAAATATAATTATATATATACCTGGGATGGATTTTTCAGAAAATATTTTATATAAATTGAAATTTAGATAACTTATTAAGTAAAAGTAACTATAAAATACAACATTATAAAAGTAGTAAATGATTTTCCTTTGAATATAATAAAATTATAATTATAATTCCATTGGAATATAACAAAATTATAATTTTAATAAAAGTATATATATATTTTTATAATAAAATGTGAAACAATTATTATTTATAATTTTTATATTTAATTTAGTTAATAAATATATAAAATATATTATTTGCAATTTTTTATAGTAATAATAATAAAAATTTCAAAGAAAATGTCATTAACCTATATGTTCATCAAGATAGGTATCTAATTATATATACCATGAAATTTTTAATAAAATGAAAATAGAATATTACTATACATAACAGATCTTAACAAAATTATAAAAAAATCTAATTTAGATAAGTATTTAATCTTTTTAATCATCAATTCTTTCTAAATTATTCCAAAAAACCCCTTCACACTTTAATAAATACTTAACAAATCAAATATTAAAATAAACATATACTTTTATATAATTAAAACCACGACATACACTTTAAAAGATTACAAAACTACGTAAGCAACTCATATAAGTATTTGCCAAACTTAAGGTTTATAATATTTATCTTTGAGTTTATATACATTGGGTTTATAATTTACGTCACATTATGACAAATATTGTCTCAATATGATAATCATCGTCAACCATGGTAAATCATGGTCAACCTTGGTGAACAATTATCGACCATATTTAAAAAAAAACATGGTCATCCATGGTCAACTATGGTCGAAAGTCGCATTGTCACAAATATTGTGTTGATATGAAAATCAACCATGGTTAACCATGGTCAACCATGGTCGAACGTCGCATTGTGACAAGGATTGCTTCAATATGAAGTTAAACCATTGTCAACGATGTTTATTTTAGTGTTTATAATATTTATCTTAGGCTTATATACCTTGGGTTTTGTCCCTTGGGTTTTTAGTATTTATCCCTAGCGTTTATTATTCCATTGGGTTTATAATATCAATCATTGTCAAGCATGGTAAACCATGGTCAACGAGGTCATCCATGTATATTTTGTTTTAGGGTTTATAATATTTATCTAAGGGTTTATATACCTTCGGCTTATTAATCCCTAGGTTTTATTATTCCATTTGGTTTATAATATCAATCATGGTGAACCATGGTCCAATGTCACATTGTGACAAATATTGTCTCAATATGAGAATAAACCATGGTCAACCATGGTCCAATGTCACATTGTGACAAAGATTTTGTCGATTTGGAAATCAGTCATGGTCAACCATGGTCAACCATGGCCCAATGTCACATTTTGACAAGCATTGTCTCAATATGAAAATCAACCATAGTCAACAATGATCAACCATGTTTATTTTGGTGTTTATAATCAACAATTATCTTAAACATGGTGAACCATGGTCAACAATGATTATTTTAGTGTTTATAATATTTAACTTAGGATTTAGATACCTTGAGTTTAGAATATTTGTCCCTTGAGTTTAATATTATTCAACCATGCTCAACAGTGGTTAATCATGTTCTATAAAATCAATTGTGGTCAACCATGGTCCAACTTCGCATTGTGGCAAATATTGTACCTATATGAAAACATTTCATTTTCTTAACCATGCTCAAACATCACATTGTGACAAAGATTGAATCTATATGAAAATCAATCATTTTCTCAACCATGCTCCAACATTGCATTATGAGAAGGATTGTCTCAATATGAAAATCAACCATGATCAACCATTGTCAACAATGTTTATTTTAGTGTTTATAATATTTATCTTAAGGTTTATATACTTTGGGTTTATAATATTTGTCCCTTGGGTTTAATATTATTCCCTTAGGTTCATAATCCCTTTGGATTTTAGTATTAATCCCTTTGATTTATTATTCCCTTGGGTTTATAATATCAAACATGGTCAACCATGGTCAATCATATACAACCATGGTCAACCATGGTCGAATGTCACATTGTGACAATGATTGTCTCAATATGAAAATCAACCATGGTCAACCATAGTGCATCATCTCATTTTGACAGATTATCTCGATATGAAAATCAATCATGGTCAAGCATCATTAACCATGGTTCAATGTTGCATTGTGACAAAGATTGCCTTAATATAGAAATCAACCATGCTCAAACATGGTCAACCATGTTCATTTTAGGGTTTATATACCTTGGGTTTATAATTTACGCCACATTAATAATGATTATCTCAATATGACAATCATCGTCAAACATAGTCAACCATGGTCAATCACGGTCAACCTTGATCAACCATTGTCAACCATGTTTTATAAAATCAAACATGGTAATCCATGGTCAATCATGGTCAAACTCCGCATTGTCACAAAGATTGTGTTGATATGAAAATCAACGATGGTTAAGCATGGTCAACCAGGGTCGAACATCACATTTTGACATGGATTGTCTCAATATGAAAATCAACCATGTCCAACCATTCTCAACAATGTTTATTTTAGTGTTTATAATATTTGTCCCTTAGCTTTAATATTATTCCCTTGGGTTCATAATCCCTTGTGGTTTTAATATTAATCCCTTGGGTTTATAATTATTATTCCATTGGGTTTACAATATCAATCATGGTCAACCATGGTTAATCATAGCCAACCATGGTCAACCATGATCGAATGTCACATTATGACTAAGAATGCATCCATATGAAAATCAACCATGGTTAACCATGGTCTGACATCGCATTGTAACAAAGATTGTCTTGATATGAAAATTAATTATGGTGTAGCATGGTCAACCATGGTCTAATGTCACATTGTGGAAAGGATTGTCTCAACCATGGTCAACAATATTTATTTTAGGGTTTATAATATTTATCTTAGGGTTTATAATTTTTATCCCTAGTGCTTATTATTCCCTTGGGTGTATATTATTCATATGGTTTATATTGTTAATCTTTGGGTTTAATATAAATCCATTGGGATTATAATCATGGTCAAATTCGGTCCAACGTCAGATTGTGATAAAGATTTTCTCAATACGAAAATCAACCATGGTCCAATGTCGCATTGTTACAAATATTGTCTACATATTAAAATCAATCATGGTCAACTATGGTCCAATGTCGCATTGTGACAATGGTTGTCTCAATATGAAAATCAACCATGGTCAACCATGGTTAACCATGCTTATTTTAGGGTTTATAATATTTATATTTGAGTTTATATACCTTGCGTTTATAATTTGTGTCACATTATGAAAAATATTGTCTCAATATGATAATCATCATCAACCATGGTAAATCATGATCAACCTTGGTGAACCATGGTCAACCATCTTTTATAAAATCAAACATGGTCAATCATGGTCAACTATGGTCAAAGGTCACATTGTAACAAAGATTGTGTTGATATGAAAATCAACCATGGTTTAATGTTGCAGTGTGCCAAGGATTGTCTCAATATGAAAATCAACCATGGTCAACCATTGTCAAAGATGTTTATTTTAGTGTTTATAATATTTATCTTAAGGTTTATATACTTTGGGTTTATAATATTTGTTCATTGGGTTTAATATTATTCCCTTGGGTTTATAATATCAATCATGGTCAATCATAGCCAACCATGGTCGAATGTTGCATTGTGACAATGATTGTCTCAATGAAAATCAACCATGGTCAACCATAGTGCAACATTGCATTGCGAAAGATTGTCTCGATATGAAAATCAATCATGGTCTAGCTTCGTCAACCATGGTCCAGCATCACAAAAGAGTGTCTTAATATGGAAATCAACCATGCTCAACTATGCTCAACCATGTTTATTTTAGGGTTTATAATATTTATCTTAGGTTTTATATACCTTGGAATTATGATTTATGTCGCAATGACAAAGATTGTCTCAATATAATAATCATCGTCAACCATGGTCAATCATGGTCAACCTCGACCAACCATGGTCAATCATGGTCAAATGTCGCATTGTAACTAAGATTATGTTGATATGAAAATCAACGATGGTTAAGCATGGTCAACCATGGTAGAATGTTGCATTTTGAGAAGGATTGTCTTAATATGAAAATCAACCATGTCCAACCATTGTCAATGATGTTTATTTTAGTGTTTATAATATTTATCTTATGCTTTATATACCTTGGGTTTATAATATTTGTCCCTTAGGTTTAATAGTATTCCCTTGGGTTCATAATCTCTTGGGGTTTTAATATTAATCCCTTGGCTTTATTATTCCCTTGAGTTTATAATATCAATCATGGTCAACCATGGTCGAATGTCGCATTGTGACAATGATTGTCTCAATATTAAAATCAACCATGGTCAACCACAGTGCAACATCGCATTGCGATAAATTGTCTTGATATGAAAATCAATCATGGTAAACATCATCAACTATGGTCTAACGTCACATTGTGACAAATATTGTCTTAATATGGAAACAAACCATGGTCAACCATGTTTATTTTAGGGTTTATAATATTTAGCGTAAGGTTTATTTACCTTGGATTTATAGTTTAGGTCGCATTAACAAAGATTGTCTCAATATGATAATCATTGTCAACCACAGTCAACCATGTTTTATAAAATCAAACATGGTAATCCATGGTCAATCATGGTCAACCATGGTCAAACGTCGCATTGTCATAAAGATTGTGTTGATATGAAAATCAACGATGGTCAAGCATGGTCAAACATCACATTTTGACAAGGATTGTCTCAATATGAAAATCAACCATGTTCAACCATTGTCAACGATGTTTATTTTAGTGTTTATAATATTTATCTTGGGCTTTATACTTTGGGTTTATAATATTTGTCCCTTAGGTTAAATATTAATCCCTTGGGGTTTTAATATTAATCCCTTGGTTTTTTTTTCTCTTGGGCTTATAATTATTATTCCGATGGGTTTATAATATCAATCATGGTCAACCATGGTCAATCATAGCCAACCGTGATCGAATGTTACATTGTGACTAAGATTGTCTCAATATGAAAATCAACCATGATCCAACATTGCATTCTGACAAATATTGTCTTCATATGAAAATCAATCATGGTGTAGCATGGTCAACCATGGTCCAACGTCGCATTGTGGCAAGGATTGTCTCAACCATGGTCAACCATGTTTATTTTAGGGTTTATAATATTTATCTTAGGGTTTATATAACCTCGGTTTATAATTTTTATCCCTAAGGTTTATAATATCAACCCCTTGGGTATATATTATTCATGTGGTCTATAATATTATCTTTCGATTTAATATAAATCCATTGGGTTTATAATCATGGTCAAACGTCACATTGTGATAAAGATTTTCTCAATATGAAAATCAACGATGGTTCGACGTCGCATTGTGAAAAAGATTGTCTCAATATAAAAATCAATCATGGTCAACCATGATTTTTTTAGGGTTTATAATATTTATCTTAGGGTTTTTATACCTTGAGTTTATAATATTGATCCCTTGGGCTTAAAATTATTTCTTTGGTTTATAATCCCTTTGGTTTTTACTATAAATTCCTTTGGGTTTATTATTTCCTTGGGTTTATAATATCAATCCCTTTCGTCTATTAATTTAAGGGTTCACATTTGTTGGGTATAATATTATTTTTAGGCTTTTTAATGGTACTCCTTGAGTTAAATATAAATCCTTGAGTTTAATTAATTAAATAATAATGGCTATACATTATTAAAAATATAATATTT
>APFE030596062.1:45494-78480 GCA_000404065.3 Pinus taeda
TAATAATGTATAGCCATTATTATTTAATTAATTAAACTCAAGGATTTATATTTAACTCAAGGAGTACCATTAAAAATCCTAAAAATAATATTATACCCAACGAATGTGAACCCTTAAATTAATAGACCGAAGGGATTGATATTATAAACCCAAGGAAATAATAAACCCAAAGGAATTTATAGTAAAAACCAAAGGGATTATAAACCCAAAGAAATAATGTTAAGCCCAAGGGATCAATATTATAAACTCAAAGTATAAAAACCCTAAGATAAATATTATAAACCCTAAAAAAATCATGGTTGACCATGATTGATTTTTATATTGAGACAATCTTTTCACAATGCGACGTGGAACCATTGTTGATTTTCATATTGAGAAAATCTTTATCACAATGTGACGTTGACCATGATTATAAACCCAATAAATTTATATTAATCACATTTACCTAAGTAAATGTGGTTGTGCTGATCAAATAAGTATTATCAAATAATTAAACAAATTAATCATAACTTCATATGGAAAAAATACATTGTTAAATAATTACCAATATTATTAAATAATTGACTATTTCTATTTTTATTAGATTGTCATATTAACCATTAATTACAATATTATTAAATAAGTATTGTCGAATATATTAACAGTTAATCATTACTTCGTGCGGAAAGAATACCAAGATTGTTAAATAAGTATTGTCCAATAATTAAACAAATCAATAAGCAGAGGGGCTCAGTAGCAACAGTTTCAGCGTCATTATCTAACTGAAAGTGAGAACAACTTGAAAATCCCAATCCGTGCTTCACTTCCTCACCGCCCTTTCTTGTTCGTGGATAATCTGACATACCTCTAAATATCTTTAATGTTATAATTTTAATTACAATTTGAAATGTGGGATTATTCTGCTGCACGCGCCTATTCTTTTGCAATTCCTTTTTCCCTGCAATGTATATACCATTCGTTCAATTCAATTTCATTCTTTCCTTTTTTCCATATATCAAATTCATTGTTTGTTATTTTAATTAAAAATGATTTTCCATGCAATGTTTGATTCAAGTTTTTTTTCTGACATACAAACATTTTGATCCAGAGAATGAATTGACATCTTTTAACAGGTGCTTTGTTCTTTGAACCAGAAGTATATAGTAGCTTTGTCTCTGCCCAACAAGTTTGTATAACTAAGCTTATCTGTGGTAACATTATTCTCTACATGCTAGGTAAAAACATATTCCAAAAACTTTTAGAACAGATACCGAGTATTTATGCAACTAAGTCCAAATCAGTCTAGATTTATTCACTGGTTTGTAATAAGGAAAGTATTACCATTGTGTGATAATTGAGTTTAGAGGTTCATTCTATATCTCAGTGTGATGTGTACGGTTGTTTTTGAGTCATCAAAGTTAAAATTTTGCTCATATTAGCTAAAATAAAATTTATAAAAAATCTAAAAATAAAAATCTAAATATCTCTATGTGATTTTTTGCCTAAGATTCTTCTCTAAAAAGAAATTAAATAACTATACAAAATATTTAAATAATATCTGCTCAAAAAAAAAATTTACAAGTGAAAAAATTAGATCCCCTCAACAACTATATTCAGATATTAATTAAAAACTGATATATACTAATGTTACAACAATTTTGTGATAATGTATAACAATTTGTTAAAAACAATATAAGATTATTTACTCCACACATTATTTTTATAATATGATTTATATAAAATCCCTGATATAAAATTCCTTCCTTTTACCATTGTAATATATTTCATTCATAAATATTTCATCCATAAAGACTCAATGTTTTACCACATAAAATATTATGTATTATTGTTCATTTGTGCCATTATTGTTATGCTGAATGCATGTTCATTTGTGTCATTATATTGTCATTATATTCTCACAGTTTAGTTTTTTGTTTTTGTTTTTCTATATATATATATTTTAAATAAAATATAAATAGCTCCGATCATCTATTAAAGAAAGAGCAACTGAAGTTTGCTGGTAACTAATCCATCAAATACACATTTTTTAAGATTAACAACATAAGTTGATATTGGCTTCCTGTCATTGTTCCAGCTAATCTCACAGTTTAACCAGAAATTCTCTTTTTTTGAAAATATGTTTTGCAGAGTTTTTCAAAGTCTCTTGTCTTCCCATTCTACCTCTTCATGATTTTCTTCTTCTGCATCAGCAGGACATTTATATTCATCTTCTTCAACTTGGTGTTTCCTTTTATAGGTAAAGTTGTTTGGTTTCTGGTTTTTTATTCACTTATAAACATCTACTTTTATTAACATAACTTTCAATTTTGTGCAATACTTTCAATTTTGTACAACACTCTATATATAAAATGTGGTATTATTTAGACTCCAATCATATGCCAAACAAACAAAAACTTTGAAATTTTTTAATTATCTCATCAAGATTCATACTATGAATTATGAATTTATTTTTTACAGATTTATATTCCTATAAAACATTGAAATTAAACATTTTCATTTCAAGATTCATTTCATTTGGCCATCTTCATAATTGATTTATTTTTCTATTTTTCTACCATTCTATTGGGATGTGTAAGCCATTTTTGTTGGTCTTCTAATGGCTTGTTTGTTGTAGAAGTCATAGAATTCATTTGACTCTTATTCATCTCTTTGGTTTCTTTGCAAATAATAGAATTAATTTGACTCTTATTAATCTCTTTTGTCTTTTTGCAACTGGTTAATACTTATATTATTAATATTTTTCATCAATGTTTTTAAATTCACATGTTTTTAAAATTAGTGATTTATTTTTTGGAAAATAAATCCAATTTTTTCTTCAAAAATCATCCATAAAAGTAATAAAATAAATGGTTTTTAAGTTAACGCACTCCTTGATGTAAAGTTACAAGTTCAATTCTCCCTATCTGGGTGATATATTGTACATGATGAAGATTAGTCCTATCAAACTTAAAAAAAAATTAACAAAATATTTCACACTTTTAAAGTATGAGAACTTTTAAGGTATTTGATTTCTCATAGGACCACAAATATCACTTTGAATTATTTCAAGTCCTTTTGTTCTCTCCCTTTGTTTTCTTAGTTTCCATTGTAAATTTAATCCGACATTAGGTTTGGAAACACCTTTCTACTCTAATATATGTAGTAGGCTATTCATAATGTTATGTTGGTTGGACAAATCAAGTTAGAAATAAATCACATTACCATGCCTTTCATGCCAAAACTAGTTCTCCAAACTAGAATACTTGTAGCTTGCATGGTATTCCTTCAAATGTATACATATCATAATATAATAAATATTATTATTCGGTAGTGTATACACAAGAGTTCATGATATTATAGTTCCTCGTTGATCAAACATCATATTTTCTAGAAATTGAAAATAATCTTTCCATGTGTAATCTCATTGATAGAAAGAAATTTTTTCTTTGAAACCAAGTATATAAAGTATATATATTTAATATTTTTATCATTATCCTTTGAAACTATGGTTGATATTTCTCCTTTACCACATACATGACTTATTTTCTTATCACTTAACATAATTATCAACAATTTCATTTTAACATGTACTAAGTTTTGAAAAAAAATTCTCCCACTGACCTGTTTGGTAACTCCAAAATTAAGACAGTAGTGATCACAAATAATGAGAATATTTTACTTATTTTTCTGCAAACATTAAGATATTGTTCATTTTAAGTTCATTCAATGTCATAGTTTCATTATTCATCAAAATTACTCCTACGTTTACCATGTTTTCCTTTACATTCACCTCTAGCTCTATTGCTCTCTATTGCATCCCTTTTGACACATTGAAAAGGGTCTTTTGCCCATTCAACTTCATAGTTTTATTACTCTCAAAATTGCCACTATGTCTACCACCTTTTCCTTTACATCTTCCTCTAGCTTTATTCCTCTATGTTTTATCTCTTTTTGCCAAAAAACATTCTTCTATGTGATTCTTCTTTCCACAATAATTACAATATTCTGACTTGTTGGTTTGATAATTAGCTTTGATATTTTGTGAAATACTTAGTTGATCTTATTGCTAAATATTGTTCCTAACTCTGGCTCAACTCTAACCACAACCATTGTGTTTCTTACCCATTTTTTCTTTGGTCCTTGACCTCCATCTTTCTTCAATATTTTTTCTTCTTGGATAAGCAATCCCAAGACTTCTCCTAATGATGCCATTTATTCAATTCTAGAAGAAATGCATAATGAGGTCATAAAATTATGGTAAATTTATGGAAGTTTCTTTAGTAGAATGGTTACAAACTATGTCTTCAATGGAGGTCTCAAGCACCTACAATTCATTTGTAAGTTCATGTGTTTTTTTGGAGATGTTCTAAATTTCTATAAAAATTTGTGAATCAGTGAGTTTGACATCAATACATTTTGAATACTAGCCATCTTCCCTTGTATGATGGAGAAAAAATGTTATTTTAGCATTTTATGGCTCTAAGCTAAATACCTTAAAAATTACTCATTCATCCAAAATCACCATGTATTCTAAAAAGATTATATATCCTAGTAAAACTATTTATTTAAAAAAACACACACAAAAAAGACGGCTGAGCATGACTAGTTGCACCTCAACAAACATAAAATGGCAGGCATTCAAATTACTTAATGTCCTTTAAGTTTAAAGAGGGATTTATTACATCATTGAACGACCAAGAAAAACATCATCTCTTTGAGGATTGTTGCAAAATAAAAAACATTACATATTCTATTGTCATATGTTTCTACTCTAAAAATATATTAATATATGATTGCCATGGTTTTTATAATTTGCACAATATGCTTAAATATAGTCTATGTTCAAAGCTCAAATTTTTTCCCACATGTCGTAAATATTCTTTATGTTTTAAGAAGGAATAATAATTCCTTTTCTTTTTGGCCAAAATTAAACTTGAAAAATTATGCACACCAATGATTAATCCTTCACTCCATATAAAACTAACGTGTCTTAGGTTTTGGAACATCTGTCTTGATGCTTTAGGTTATGAGAATCAAGGTGCTTTAGGTTTTGGAACATCTGTCTTGATGTATTCTAGAAACCCATTGTTATCCAATACTGCTTCTATGCGTTCCTTCCATGCAATAAAATTTGAGGTGCCTTCCATGGCATACTCTAGCCTTAGTCCATTGAAGGCCATCTCAACTCTGAAGAAATCCTACTACACAGATCTTTAAATTAAAACCTCTGAGATCAAACTTCAAATTTCCTATTCTATTTTGAATATTTCTATGATACCATGTAGAAATTATGTGTAGATTTGAAACTGCTTATGAAATTTACTAGATCATAAGACTTGAAGCTACTCTACTACTCCGTGGAATTTAATTCACGATCTAAAACACAATTCATAGACATGAAAAAAAGAAACATCACACATGCACATATATATATCTAGGGGAAATCAACTGCTCAAAACCCCTTCCTATATGTATTACATTAATCAAAGAATAGAGATGAATACATATGCATTCTCTAGCTTGAGCACAACCTACAAGTGTATAGTCTATCTCTTTGCCTTACTGATTGACTCTGGCCAACACATAGCCAATTTTCAAGCCCTCCAAGCTCCTATTTCCTTGCATTGTTCCTTGAGGAAATTAGCCCCTATTATTTAGGAAATTATCTCAATTAGATTACAAAATTCCTCTAGGCTCATCCTATGACTGCATGCACCAGCTGTACACATTGGAATAGTCTACAACTGATAGTACACTACCTTGGAATCTCCATCTCAATTGGGTAACTTGAATTCTCTGCATGCATCATTTATTTTGGGTTGATTGATTATTTAACTAGTTGATCACTGATGCGGGAACACCGAGCAACAAAGAAAGCAAACGTGGACCAGAGGATCAGAACAGAGGAAAGCCTATTTTAAAGCAGAAAAGCAGATTTAAAGTGGATTTAAAGCAGTTGTTAACAGCCATGCATGCTTTTGGAGAGCTTTCGTTGGAGGAAAGGCAGGGGAGGATAGGATCGATCCTTCCTAAGACTTCTTATATAAATGTAATGCAATAGGGGTGTAATAGATATCTTGTTTTGTGAGGAAAATTGTGAGTGGGCAAGATGTAGCCCAACGTGAATTCGTTTTTAAGGCTGAAAGGCCTTAATTTTGTAACTGTTTTATATAATCTATGAAAGCCTGTTCGAGTGTTATTTGTATATGCATGTGTTGTGAGCTTGTCAATCAACATCGATCATTCCAAGGTCGATGGTGATCTATATATTGTGTAACTGTTATATATGTTATTGTTTAACCGCTATGTATGAAGAGTAAGGGAGGATTGGCGTGCTGGCAATTGCTTGATGTGGGTTTCATCTTCGCTTTGTCATTGTTATATTACCGAATGTGATTCGATTTGAAATTGTCGGTTGAAGGCGGAGTCTACCCGGAGTTTCTCTGTCAAAAGCGATCTGTATAAAATGTTGAATCTGACTTTTTGTGTGTTCTGCCAATTTCAGTGATACCATTTTTCATCGCTCTGGGTATTTTAAGCGTTGTGCAACAGAGAGGCAAGGGCTCCATCAGAGCAGCCTCTGTATTTGAAGCTATGTGAGGAATATTCGAATTGTCTGCATAGATAGGGCTTTTCTGAGTTCAAAGCTTTAGCCCGAAAACATGGGACCTCGCAAAGCAACTAATAAAACTACAACTTCGATGTCTTCCAAGAAAGCAGCGGCTACCAAGGCCACCAAGAACACTACATCCAAAGCTCGGTCGTCGTCCAAAGTCCCGGTGGAGAATCGTTCGCCAGATGCCGAAAAAAATCGACTTCCGCCGAGGTGAAATCTCCTAAGGTTTTGAAAGAGATGAATACTGTGGGTGAAGAGAAAAAGTGGAGGAGTGAATGACGTATACAGAGGCACCCATATATTTTTAAATCCATCTATTGTTGTGTATTACCATGTGGCCTTAAGATCTTAATACTTAGCACGCATGTATGGTTGACACGAAATTAAGGAAGATCCACGTCGATAATTTAAAGGGTTTTAAGTTTAAAACACTTCTGTTTAGGCTTGTGGGCCATAACCCACAGGTCCAGGATCAAGATTTTTAAAGAAATTGGGATTTTGGGCTTATACCCAGATCTCATCCCATCAGTTTGGTATCAGAGCTGTAAAAGATTCTGTGGAAGGAGGTACAGTTCTTAATGAAGTATGAATAGGTATGGTCTTTATATTTTGTGTAGATAGCAGCAGAGGAAGGTGAGAAGATTGCAATAGCCTAGAGCGGTTACCAAAAGACCAAGTCTAGAGGAGAGCTTGGTGAGGTAAGAGGCAGCAAGGAGGACTTGTTGTTGCAGAGGTTGATTGCAACTCACAAGTTAAAGATATTACGAAGACCAGAAGCATATGACCAGGAGGTCATAAATTTTTGTGCCTCGGTAGTCTGATGCGGGAGCACCCAGCAACAAAGCAAGCAAACGTGCACCAGAGGATCAGAACAGAGGAAAGCCTGTTTTAAAGAAGAAAAGAAGATTTAAAGTGGATTTAAAGCAGTTGTTAATAGCCATGCATGCTTTTGGAGAGATTTCGTTGGAGGAAAGGCAGGGGAGGATAGGATCGATTCTTCCTAAGACTTCTTATATAAATGTAATGCAATAGGGGTGTAATAGATATCTTGTTTTGTGAGGAAAATTGTGAGTGGGCAAGATGTAGCCCAGCGTGAATTTGTTTTTAAGGCTGAAAGGCCTTAATTTTGTAACTGTTTTATATAATCTATGAAAGCCTGTTCGAGTGTTATTTGTATATGCATGTATTGTGAGCTTGTCAATCAACATTGATCATTCCAAGGTCGATGATGATCTATATATTGTGTAACTGTTATATATGTTATTGTTTAACCGCTATGTATGAAGAGCAAGGGAGGATTAGCGTGCTGGCAATTGCTTGATGTGGGTTTCATCTCCGCTTTGTCATTGTTATATTACCGAAGGCGATTCGATTTGAAATTGTCTGTTGAAGGTGGAGTCTACCCGGAGTTGCTCTTTCAAAAGAGATCTGTATAAAATGTTGAATCTGACTTTTTGCGTGTTCTGCCAATTTCAGCGATACCATTTTCCATCGCTCTAGGTATTTTAAGCGTTGTGCAGCAGAGAGGCAAGGGCTCCATCAGAGAAGCCTCTATATTTGAAGCTCTGTGAGGAATATTTGAATTGTCTGCATAGATAGGGATTTTCTGAGTTGCAAAGCTTTAGCCCGAAAACATGGGACCTCGCAAAGAAACTAATAAAACTGCAGCTTCGACGCCTTCCAAGAAAGAAGCGGCTACCAAGGCCACCAAGAACACTACATCCAAAGCTCGGTCGTCGCCCAAAGTCTCGGTGGAGAATCGTTCGCCAGATGCCGAAAAAAATTGACTTCCGCCGAGGTGAAATCTCCTGAGGTTTTGAAAGAGACGAATACTGTGGGTGAAGAGGAAAAGTGGAGGAGTGAAAGACGTATACAGAGGCGCCCATATATTTTTAAATCCATCTATTTTTGTGTATTACCATGTGGCCGTAAGATCTTAATACTTAGCACGCATGTATGGATGATACGAAATTAAGGAAGATCCACGTCGATAATTTAAAGGGTTTTAAGTTTAAAACACTTCCGTTTAGGCTTGTGGGCCATAACCCACAGGTCCAAGATCAAGATTTTTAAAGAAATTGGGATTTTGGTCTTATACCCAGATCTCATCCCATCAATCACTGAGTGTGGTTGAAGTTACACTTACACAACTTGACCTTCCACTAGTTCCTCCAACAGTTAAAACTAGTTGAATTGACCATAACTCAATTTAACTGAAATAGATTTCTATAAATTAGCAATAAATCATACTAAATTGAAATCAAGCTTCCCAAAATTGAATTAACTGAGTTAACTGAGTGAAAAGTTCCATGTCACCTCAGTTAACTGCCTCCAATATTTCTGTTGATATGGAAATTCAAATTTTCTCTAATTTGACCATGGCAAGGTCAAACTGAGATTTTCTTACTACATTTTCAACATTGACTTCATGTATAGTCTCATGTAAATTTGGTTACTGTGATTAAATATTATTTTGGAACCTGAAAAATCTATCTATATCCACCTCTCAAACTACTCAATTAGATTGAATTTATTATTGCCTAACTTCATTGGTTAAGGAAACATATATATTTCAAGAATCTAAAGTGCCTATTGCAAATGCCTTATTTTAAGGATATTTTGCAATATGTTCTAGATTTGACTGTAAGCATTTTAGGGTGAAATTGGGTAGTACATTATCTCTTACAGGAGTCCATGTAGCTCACAGGAAGTTCCATATTTTTCAACTTTAGAGATTCAATAACCGAAATGTGAATGAAAAACCTTGACCGGTTGTACCTTCTAAATATTTGTCAACAATATCCATAATTTATTAATGGAAAATGTTCTTTAGTATAAACATTCAAAGGAGAATATTCTACTGATTACAAATTCCAACCCTAGCTAGTTTTCTACCTCTCTCTGTCCTATTTCAATGACACAATATTTTGGAGCATCTTTGGTTTGGTTTTCCAAGCAAGGAAGCAATTTATCTATGGTTATTTTCTTGATCACTAAATTCTATTTCAAGAGTAGCAAAGGTCTTTCCTAAAGATTATCTAGTCACAAAAG
The DNA here is from genome assembly GCA_000404065.3 of Pinus taeda. Taxonomy (NCBI): domain Eukaryota; kingdom Viridiplantae; phylum Streptophyta; class Pinopsida; order Pinales; family Pinaceae; genus Pinus; species Pinus taeda. The sequence goes on from APFE030596062.1 coordinate 55,141, forward strand.
TTCTAATTTAGGGTAGCAAGGGATAATTATGAGGATATCCTGAGACAAAAAGGATTTATCTATGGTAAGGAAATTAGATAGCTCTTTAGATACCTTTGATTTTGTTTGGAAATAAAGGATCAGATTTTAGAGGCTTACCGGGTTACTAAAATTTTGGTTCATGGTAGCAAAGTCTAGTTCTGTGGATATCCTTAAGTATAAAATGATATCTCTTAGATTTACATGGTCACTGGCAACCTGTCTAGGGGGGATTGAGGTAGCGAAGGCCCTTTCTAAGGCACACAAGCTTAATTGTGGATGGGTCAACGAATAAAATCACTGTGGAAACCCTCCCAAATTTCCCGTGGCTAACTGAAGGCACATTAGGGGATGGTCTAAGGTTGATTTTTCCTTCCTAAGGCTACTTAGGATAGTGACACCACCCTAAATCAATCCAGAGGATGTTTAGGGTAGAAATCTAGGATTTAACCATTCTCTAAAGTATCAAGGGCCATGTTTTCTCTTTTAAGAGGTAGTAGGCCATATTGGGATAAAAATGATCATTTCATTGGGTCTGTACTGGGAATCGGTTAGTTATAAGTAACAATACTAAGCCCATAAGTGGAATGATTTCTTAGAATTACTAAAAGGTAAGGACTAGATCTAGTAGGCAATTAGAATAGCTAAATACTTTAGCAGTCAATTGTACTACAATTGTTGTGTGAATTATGGTTGAAGTTCCACATACTTTGTTTCATGTTCATGAGCCGAGAATGGTTTCAAAGCAATCTATGGCGTATTGTTAATGGACTAGTGCTAGAATTTCATTAGGTAATGAGCCTATGAGATCTTTAAATTGGTATATTCTGTTTATGTTGCTTATCTATTCACTATTGTATCTTATTTGTCATTGATCAAGGTTTTAAAGGATAACGTAAATTTGGTGAAATATTTCTTGTATTTTTGAAACCCTAAAGGAAAAAATTCCCTAGGTACATTAAGCTCATCCTCACATGTAATCTAGTTGATGGAAAAGTGACATGAACATGGTGAGATAATAAGCCTTTACAACCCTCTGTTGTAACATATACTAAGGCTTCCATATTGAACATAGATACACTTCTATCGGCATAAGTTGTCTTTCAATTTATATAACTTGGCTAACATCATTCCACCTAGTATATAAGGTAAACAAAGTAGTTTTCTTTAGTTTATTGTTTAATCAACTAACGAAATCTTTGCATGTTATGAAAAATCCTCTCACCCCTTTTTCATCATCTAGATTCACTACTTGTATGTTCTTCACTAGAAACATGAAAAAATTGAATTGCAAAGGTGAGGCACAACTAAAAATAATCATGATTACAAGGTTTAGGTTGATAAAAGAAAACAAAATATCATCTCCTACAATACTTCTTGGTCAACAATCTCTTCTAATCTAGAGCTTACTTAAACTCCTTTCCTGTAGACTATCAACAATGCCGCTGCATAATTTTCATCTTCATTTGCTACTTTTGAATGCTTATGACAATGATACAATAACATCATTGAGACTTTGTTCTGATACTAAATGGATTTGTGAGAAATATCATCTTCTAATTCACAATTCACCGCAAACAACTCTAATGGGGTATGTTTGGAAGGGTTATTAATAAAATTATATCTAGCTTGATTTCTCATAAAAAATTACTTGTATTGCTAAAAAATGCTTTAAAATATCCATACATTTTGAGGGGTAACACAAAGAATTCTTCAAAAATAGAGGAAAACATGTGCACCGGAAAATCCATGGTCTAGGAGTCAATCCTTGATTCTTGAATCCACATCAATTGGACTTGTTGAATTCTTTCTTGGTTCCCTGGCCTAGTATTCTTCCTTTGGTTCCAGTAGTACCAAAATCGCTTGTCATTGATGGTTCCTCTACCTTTGTATCTTTCTCCATTTCTTTTTCATTTTCCTATTCGATGCACTATACAAAATGATGAAATTGTCATGCTTGGACTCAAATTATTGTAGCCTAAGGCCTCTAAAGGACAACATTCTCCTAAATCCTTTTGTTCTCAATTTCACAAGCTAATTATTCCTCAATTTGACATTACATGTGTACAATTTTGGTATACTTGGATTTTGTGCTTTTGGAGAAGCCAATTTTTGGAATAAGTTTACACTTTGTGTTCTAAAAATTTCCATGATAACCTATTTTTTATTAACAAGCCTATTGGAAGAAGTTGGATATAATGATAGACATTGTGGTGAATGTAGGTTTCAACCCTGTATAGAAATTATTTGCATACAAATTCTAAGAACATAAAATAAATAATGTGAGAGCATAACACATAAAACACATATACACAAAGATTTTCCCCTGGATCCCAAAATTGGGACTACGAGCTTGATTTTTCATTATGTTCCTTTTCAATGTTATAATACATATTTATACATGCTGAAGCATCCAATACCATGGACCTAAAACCATCGCGTCGAAAACTATGTGCGAAAACCATGCACAAAACCATAGGTAGGTCTACCCAACCTAATATAGGGTCCAAAACAAATTTCCCAGGGTGCTGCCCTGGACCCCATAGAGGGGGGCTACATGCCCCCCTCAAACTCGATGTCATCCCCCCCCCCCGCTGCATAATTAGCACAACAAAGGGGGGGCTCCGCCCCCCCTCTAACCCCTCGGTTAACTAGGTCGGCTAGTCGTGGAAAGAATATAACACAACCCAACATTCTCCCACTTGTTGTTTTCTTTCCACAGGGGGACACAGGAGAGCTTAGTCATTTATCTAGCCTTGAAACAACCATTTTTTCTCTACACCAAGAGAAATTCTTAAAGCTCACAGATTTTGTCAATGCATCTGCAGTATTCTTCAAAGTGTCCACCTTTACCAGCAATGCCTTTTTGTCTTCTATCATATCCCTCACAAAGCGATATTGAACATCAATGTGTTTTGTCTTTGAATGGTAAGCAGGGTTCTTTGCCAAGAAGACTGCACTTTGGCTGTCACATTCTATTGTTATAGCTCCCTGTACTAACCCCATACTTGAATACAATCTCTACAACCAAACTGCTTCCTTGCTTGCATGAGTGGCTGCCATGTATTCTGCCTTTGTAGTTGATAGTGCCACTACAGATTGTTTCTTACTCATCCAACTGACTCCACCTCCAAATAGGTTAAACACATACCCACTTGTAGATCTTCTCTGATCTAGATCTCCAGCCCGGTCTGCATCAACAAAGCAATGAATATCCAACACTCTGTCCAATCCTGGTCTTCCCTGGTAGCACAAACCATAATCGCTAGTGCCATGCAAATACCTGTAAACCCGCTTCACTGTTGTCAAATGCTCCTTCCCTGGTTTTGACATAAACCTGTTCAATACTCCCACTGCATGTGCAATGTCTCGTCTAGTACAAACCATCGCATACATCAGACTACTAACTTCACTTGCATATGGAACATGCTCCATGTCCTCTTCCTCTTCTTGTGACTCGGGACACTGTTCAGTAGATAAATTTACACCTAAAGGGATAGGAACCTTCACCGGTTTACTATCCTGCATATAAAACCTCTATAATAATGTCTCGACATACTTCCTTTGGTTTAACTAGAGCTTCCTCTTTGCCCGATCCATTTTAATTTACATGCTGAAAATATAGTTTGTAGCACCAATATTCTTCATGTTGAATTTGGAGGACAATTGGGTCTTCAAATCCTGGATAATTTATTCGTTATTTCCAACTAGCAACATATCATCCACATACAATACTAGATAAATAATGCGGTCATCAATTAATTTAAAATACACATAGTGATCTGCCTTGCTTCTGGTGAATCCAAGTCCCCGTATAAATGTATCAAATTTCTAATACCACATCCTTGGTGACTGTTTTAACTCATACAAAGACTTCTTTAACTTGCATACCATTTATTTCTTATCCTTCACCACAAAGCCTTTAGGTTGCTTCATGTAGATCTCCTCTTCTAGATCCTCGTGAAGAAATGTTGTCTTCACATCCATCTGTTCTACCTCAAAATCAGAAGTAGCAGCAACATATAAAAGTAATATAATAGAGGCTACCTTCGCAATGGGAGAAAAAATATTACCAAAATCAATTCCTGACACCTGGGAATAACCTTTTGCTACCAACTGAGCTTTGTATTTCTCCACCTTTCCTTCTGCATTTTTCTTCTTCTTGAACACCCATTTGTTGCCAATGGGTTTCCTTCCAGCTGGCAACTCCACCAGATCCCAAGCCTCATTTTTGTGCAAAGATGCCATTTCATCAACCATGGCCTCTTTCCAGAGTTTTCCATCCTCTAAATCTACTGCTTCCTTCACAGTTCTCGGATCATAATCAATAACAGATAAAGAAAAATTTGAACAGAAAGAAGATGGACTATACCTTTTTGGATGCCTTCTTTCTTGAACTGATCTTCTCACACCCAGAGTTTTTGGCTCTTCGTCTTTTGATTCGTCCTCAACTGTAGAGTCTGATTCTTCCTCCTTAAGCTCAAACTCTATCTTCTCAGTTTCATTTGATGGGACTTCATGTTTAATAACTTCTTTCACCTCTCTAAACACCACACCTCGGCTCTACACAACCTTCCTTGTTACTAGGTTCCAAAGATTATAACCCTTTAATCCATCCTTATACCTAATAAAGATGCACTTTTCAGATTTACTATCCAACTTGATTCTTTTCTCGTTTGGAACATGTACATATGCATCACATCCAAATACCCTCAAATGTGAAAGAGAGGGTTTCTTACCAGTCCATACCTCTTGTGGAGTCTTATCCTCCAACGGGGAAAAAAAAATGAGTATTGTTGACTTAGGTAACATGCTGTCTCCACCGCCTCGCCGCATAAATTCCTGTCCTACCACCCTGGCACTATTGAAGCATGCTTCTTTCCTTCCATCAAACGTCTTGTTCATTTCTTTCTGCAACTCCATTTTCTCACGTTGTATGGAGTAGTCTTATGTCGTGCTATACACAACTCCTTACAAAATTGTACCAAAATTCCTTGCTGCAAAACTCTCCACTGTTTATTCTGACCTCAACCCTTTATTTTTCTATTTGGTTTTCCACCAGCCTAAATTCTTTAACCTGTTAAAAACTTCGATTTTTCCTTAAGGAATATATCATGTATCTTATAAGTCATACTATAAATGATCATAATGTACATAGAATTAACCTAGGATGGAACTTCACAGTCCAAATAACATCACTGTGCACAAGCTCTAATATCTGTTTCAACCTCTTAACAAGAAATGGGACTCACTTCGATTCTACTTCCTATGTAAACAATTTCCACAGATCAAAACTAGAGAGCTATTACTCATACCTTCTAACCATACCTTTACCATGAAGTATTCGAAGACCCCTTCTCCCGAGTCAAAGCTTTTGATGCCATAAGCATGGTCTTCTTCTCCCAGAGACCACTATATTTTCTGCTCCACTTTCAGGAACCACAGAACTGTTGCACCCATCAACAATAGTGCTACCTTGCAGCTTGTACAGAGTTCCAATTCGAACTCCCTGCATCAATACCAGTGCTCCCAGAACCATCTTGCAGGTATCCTTCTCGAAAATTATTTTTACACCTGCATCATCCAACTTGCTTACAAAAATCAGATTTTTGGCTAATGCAAGAATATGCAGAACACCTGGAAGTGTTCTAACCCTTCCACCTTGCAACTTCAAATTTACGTTTCCACGACCAACAATTCTAGCCTTACTGTCATCCCCCAAGAAGACATCACCACCATCATATTTCTGATACTTGCAGAACCACTCTCTATTGGGAGTGAAGTGAAAGGATGCACCTGAGTCAATCAACCATGCCTCATGATCTACATGTGTACTTGAAGAATCCAAGTACACATCCCCACCTTCATTTGAGGTGGTTTTCGCCTCTGTAGAAGGAGCATCATTAGATCCCTTTCCTTTGTTAGGAGCTTTAGATTTACAGTCCCTTTTGTAGTGCCCTTCCTTTCTACATTTCTAGTAAACCACCTTTATATGTTTTCCTAGAGATTTAGATCTCCCTCTAGATTTAGATCTCCCACTCAGTGAATTATTTTTGATTCTGTTCTGGGACCATCCTCATATAGACAAGGCATCACCATTTTGGCTCTCCATATTTTTCCGTCTCATCTCCTCCATTAGTAAGGATGAGACTATTTCATCAAACTACAAGGCAGTTGCATTGCTACCTAGTGCAATAACCAGACTATCCCAAGAATCTGGTAGAGAACACAACAAACTGATTCACTTATCTTCATCTAAAATTTTAATATCAACAGACAATAACTAACTTACCTCATTATTAAATGCGTTCAGATGATCTATCATCGAGTCTCCATATTTCATCCTCAGGTTATACAGCTTTTTCCACAGGAACAGTTTATTCACCAGAGACTTAGATTAGTACAAATTCCCTAACTTGTCCCACAAAGCCTTCATCGTAGCTTCCCCTGATACATTCAACAATACTAAATCTTAGACACACAATTGTATTGCGCTCTTTTCCTTCCGATCCGACTTGTTCCATTCTTCATCAGACAATCCCATTGGTTTAGTACCCGGATCTACCACGATCCATTAATCTTTATCCACCAATAAATCCTCCATATTTAGTTTCCACAACTCAAAAATCTGACCATTAAATTTCTTGATCTCTATCTTTCCACTTCTCGCCATCTTCTTTCACCACTAGAATCGATCTCGCAGATCTCCCACTGAAAAGGGTCTACCACAGGCCCGAGCAAAACCCCTCAGTAACAAAGGCGTCCCTTTGAAGCCAAAACAACTCCAATACCAAATGTAGGTTTTAACCCCGTACAAAAATTACTTGCATATGAATTCTAAGAACATAAAATAAACAATGTGAGAGCATAACACATAAAACACATATACATAGAGATTTTCCCCTAGATCACAAAACCAGGACTACCAGCTTGATTTTTCATTATGTTCCTTTCAATGTTACAATACATATTTATACATGCCGAAGCATCCAATACCATGGACCAAAAACCATCGCATCCAAAACCATGGACTGGAAACCATCGCGTCCAAAACCATGTGTGAAAACCACGCACAAAACCATAGGTAGGTCCGCCCAACCTAATATAGGGTCCAATTTTTTTTTTCCTAGAGCGCTGCCCCGGACCTCGTAGAGGGGGCTACCTACCCCCCTCAAACCCCCTACGACCCCCCCACTACGCAATCGGTGCAATGAAGGGGGGGCTAGTCGTGGAAAGAATATAACACAACCTAACAATGAAGTAAAATTATGAGTGCAGACACAAACAATTCCTCTAGCTTGATAATGGGTCTAGCCACAACTGATACATTCTATGGAATATTTCCTTAGGTTAGAACCAATTAAGAGGGCCTACCACTTAGTACACTTATTCCGTTTGATGATGTCCTTGCTTGCTCACTACAACTATCTCTCGCTTCCTTCTTCAAACACCTAAAACAAGTGAACAATAACAAACAACAACCATGATAATAGAAAAATTATAATTCAACCTACTTAACAAGTCAAGAAACATTAAGCCATGAGCATATAAGATGACAAATCATGTAGGAAATCAATCGATAGTTTCATATATATTGAATCAAGAAGAGATTACAACCATTGTCTTGACGTTGTCGTTCTCCTCCGGCAAAACCAGGTTCCCATACACTTTTGCTAGCATTCCATGATGGCCTCAACAATATTAGTTTTAAGGTTCTTCCATTTAGGCTTCACACTAAACAAAATTCACACTTCTCCCTCACACAACTAGAGAGCTAATACTATGAATAGCTTTTTGTTTACTCCAAACTTAATTAGCACACCAACATTAACACTAGCTTGTGCTTGGGAAAAAGGTAGGTTTATATAGGATGAATGGATGGGATATGGATCCTCTTCTCATGGGAGAAGGTCTTATCACTTGAGGTATCTCCATCATTATAGGGGAAAGGAGCCCAAACTGACATCCTCAACCCCATCCGGCTAAACCATTTACCAGACTTCTATTACGAAGCTTTTAGAGTTGGAAGCTTCAACTCTTTATTTAAAAAACTTTCCATAAGAGGACCAACACTCAGTCACTCTGGTCGCGCGCTAGGGATAGTGTTAATCCCTGCATATCGGCATGAGGAGGACAAGGGCCATTAGCGCCGGTCTTGTAAACTGGTAAAAACAAAAGATTTTGGGGAAATGGTGCAAAAGGGAATTGTTATGCTCATGAAGAGGGACACAATGGGAGTTTCTTCATGAAGGGTAAGCATGTAGGGTTCATTGTAGAGGTCCTCTAGGATCAAGGAACGAGGAGTACAGGGATAGTGAAAAAATGTTGTGTAACAAATGCCCCTTAAAGCATGAAGGCCAAACTAGACTGAGGGATGGAATGCTTTATGAATCAGTGTGGGGAACCGAAGTCTGTCATCGGAAAACCTGCAAGCAAGTACATATACATATACATAACTGATAAATCTGTCAAATGATACATGAATCGTGGCATGGATGCAGCCATCCAGAGAATGATCATGTAAATGGATCCAGGTATGGGCGCAACCATCCGTCAAAGAGGTCATAATGAAACCAAGGTATGGTCACAACCATTCGTCAAAGAGGTCATAATGAAACCAAGGTATGGTCGCAACCATCCATATGAAAGAGACATGTATATCAACATAACGATGTCACAACGCCTTGCAACTTGGACCTGTGTAAGCTGAGCCTAGGGTCTTGCTCTCTTACACGACCTGATCAAAGTACATATTCTAACATGAGAATAGATGTGTTGACATCGAACATGCTAAAAAATCATTTGATTACCAATGAATGATGTAAACTATTAACAAGCGTGAGAGAAACCACCAATAATGGCAATGGTCCTCAAGGTACTATTAGCACAATACATGGAAAGTGAATAGAGCATTTGAAGTCGAACACCCGTGAAATCACTCGATCGAAATCCAATGATGTGACTTGTCGTCAAGTGCGAAGAACTTGCCATTAGGGCATGCAAGCTCTAAGATACTGGAAGGGGGTCTCTCTGTCAAATTCTTGGATAATAAGTTGAAGTCGATGGAAAGCGACCATGTTGAAGGAGGGCCATAATGTATCCCACATCATCGACACGAGACAAAAGGATGCAAAATGATTTTGGATGATACAGAGAATCAGAGGTAAATGTAACTGTAGAAGTACAACTCTTGAACATATCGGCGACACAACTATAACTTTGGCAGTTTTTGGATCCATAGAATCGGTGGTCATGATGATGTGGCAGAGATCAAATGGAAGGAAAAAATGAACGGCCCAAACCAGGAAGGTCAACGATACAAAGGAGGATATCCCAACCCGACACGAAGCAAAAAGTTTCATGTTCAAGAGTAAGCTGCCGACACAACTGATTAGATTTCCAAATTTTCCCCCACCATTTCTGGCAGGTACCCTAATTATTTTCTAATCGCAAGCTTGAAGGGGAGAGCATATGCTTGCACTGTAAGTTCATCCTTCGGACGAATCTGACCTAGTAAGTTTTACGAGCCCTAGGAAGGAGAAGCTCATGTTCATCATGACGACGAATCCGTTATCGTTTAATATTTTAACAAGTTTGACAAAGGTGCAACTCAATATCCCTTTCATGTTTAAAGAGTTTGAAAAAGACATGGAAAAGAAAACTCCGCATGGTCCCTTTTCGTATTTTTGTGTCTTTCGAGCCCGAAAAGGTAGAAAATGATACTTGAGAGAACTGCTTGACCATTTCAATCAAGGAGTACCTTTTTCGTAAAGAGTGCACCCCAGCCCAAAAAGGGGTAAACTTATATGGGGCACATGACATTTCACATCCATTAACAAGTTCGAAACAACAACGGCTCAGCGATATTTTCGCTTTTAAAGGGTCGGAAAAGAGCTTGAAAGTGGACCCCCCATTTTATTCTTTTTTAAGAGTTGAAAGGGAAAAATACTCGGAAATCTTTTCATATGAGTTTAATGAGTTGAGAAAAGCATTGAAATGTGACTTGGCATCATCGTCGAACATCCATCACCTGTCGCTGCACAAAAAAGGTAAAGTGCATTATCCAATTCTTGAGGCAAAATAGGTTAAAATATTTACAAAAACCAAATATTTTCATGAAAAAACTGAATAAAAAGGAGGAAAAGTAAACATTTTTTTACCATTTACCTTTTTACCTTGTTGTGAAGACTTTTTACTCACTTTTTCCCTAATTGTGACGGAGCAGATTGTGGGAGATCCGGGAGGTCATTTGCCTAGCCTCCAATTACAGGTAAGATCCAAGGCCTTGAGCTTCATTTTGATGCCTTTTATTCATGTTTTTAACCATTTTTAGGTTTTTTGAGGGAGGATTTATCAAAAACAATTCACCCTCCATCGACGCGACTTCTGGGCACGGAATTGCGCTGGCCGAGGGTAATTAACACGACCTATTGCGCCATTGGCACAACTATTTTTAAAACAGGCATGTCAGCGTCGTGAATAGGTAGAAACCCTATTTCCTCAGAAAACCACCTTTGAAACTTGAAATTTATGGGCCAAACATGATTGTTGACTAAAATCTATGGATTTTGTAGGAAAGAATTGCTGAAAATGGTGGACTGGAAAGAACAAGAGCACAAGGATGTGGACACCCAGGCACTAAATGATCCAAATTTCCTAGAAGCTTTTAGGGCTTGTGGCTTCTCCAATTCTTTCTCACGCCAGGGATGCAGGCCCAACTTGAGTTGCTTCAGTACCTAATTAGTCTCTAGGACATAAATCGGGAAATATTCGTCATTGGTGACCAGGAGCTGGGGCTAGAAACTTCAAACATATACTTCATCACAGGATTGTCCTGAAGAGGGGAGCCAGTCAACTTATACCGGCCACAACCGATTGTGGCAAGCATATCCACGTTTCTCACTGAACATTTCCCTAAGGCCCTCAAATCCAAGAGTGGGAAGATTGAGATTTTCATTGTTCAGGATCTAATATTGAGAGTGCTATTGTTGACCATCAACGAAGTGGTGGGGTCCCAGGTAGTGCACGAGACTAACAAGTCAAAGTTCTTGTATGCTATCGAATGCATGGCACCGACGATCTTCAATTGGGTGGAGGCCATGAAGATCAACATAAAGTGCCGCTGACCAAATCCAAGGTAGGGAATTTGAAGCAATTTTGCTTTGGATCTATACTAGTGACCTTTTTCTTGGAACGAGTGCCACTGTTCTAGTACAAGTTGACTGAGATAGATCCTCCCATGCCATGTGACCTGTGGATGGCCTGCTGGAGTTGTTTGGTGCCCAAGATAACTGGGAGCTAGCACATGTCGTATAGACCTACATTCTTTTCATGGCTATGATGACAAAAGATTTTCATGGAGGACTGGCCATACAGTGGCACCAAATTCCTTGGAGATCTGGACATGCTGCTACTAGATTGAGAGGATTTTGATGATGAAGGTAAAAAACCAATTTTTTAATTTTGAGATTTTTTAATTGTTTTTGGTATATATGTGTTTATAACATTTTTCTTTGTTAATGCAGATGTTGGACCAGAGCACCCTGCTGGGATTTCCCCAATAGATAGGCGCGCTGCTTTCTCGATTGATGTTGTCGCTCCTTATTAGGAGGGGAGTGACAATGAGGAGGATATCGCAAGGAACCTTTAGGGGTTGAGTCGTGGTATCCCAAAGTATGCTCGGGTGGTAGACATTCCTCGCCAGTACCAGAGACAGACGATGGGAGTATTGGATTAGATCCACAAATTGCTGACTTGTGTTGCACGAGTTGTATCATGCTATCACAATCACCATGCTGATTAGTTCCTAGGTCCAACACTTACATTTTTTGAGGCTTGCGTGCCATGGATATATGAGGCCTGCGAGCCACCGATGTTATTTTGGACACACATATTATTTTTTGGGGTTTTGATGTATCAAACATTATCACCATATATATATGTTGTATTTTCTTGCTTAGTATGGTACAAATGGTTTGTTTTATCTTTTTACATGTTCCATAAATGTCTATCCAACACATAATTAGCTAATGCATCTGTCAATGTATTCATGTGCCTAGGAATATAATGATATGTAATATAATCAAAAAGTCTTTCCAGTAGAAGAATATAGAGATACATTCTCAATATTTGAGGGTTTCTAACGGAATATTGCCCATTGATTTGAAGAACGACAAGCTGTGAATCCAGGTTGACAACCAATTCTCGAATGTCAAGAGCAATGGCTTCTAACAATAGTTCGATGACCGCACTGTATTCAACATTGTTTTTAGTTTTATGACCTAAACAGATACCTTGAAGGTCAATCAACTCACCGTTAGGGTCATAAATAGCCCATGTCACGAATGATAGGTTCCAGGTACTACGACAAGCACCATCAGCGAAACCGATGTGAGGAGTCGCAAGCATCTGCAAAACAAGGAAAACATAGTAAACATGAAAGTTGTTTGAAGACTAACACACCAAACCACACTTCACAAAAATGAATGACACGCTAATTTACATAAGTAACCATGCAAGATGACCTAAGCATAGTAATTCTTGAGGTAAATCCCATTCCGGGGCTTATCCAGAGGATTTCCTTCATAATCAATAAGCTCATAGGCCCCTTTTTTAAAAACATGTTTCACAATGTAGGGCCCATGCCACATGGGTTCAAACTTGCCTGCCCCCAGCTTAACATTAGCTTGGTCGTACAGTAAGACCAAATCACTCTCAGAGAACGTGCAAGAGGAGATTGACTGATTGAAATGGGACTTGACCCGTTTCCTTTGTGCTTCGATAACCAATGCGGTGAGACGATGAGTCTCATCCAGTCATTCTAAATATAAGAGGCGTTGTTCCTGAGGTGATGTTTCGGGGAGAAGCTCAACAACTAGTTTGAGTGAAGGAAACTTGCATTCGATCGACAATGTTGCTTCTAGGCCATAGACTAACTGGAATGGTGTGAAACAAGTTGCGTATTTGGTCGAGGTTCGATAAGCCCACAGAGCTTAAAAGAACATGAGATGCCAATTTGACTTGTGCATCCCAATAGTATGCTGAAGCATTGTAACCAAAACCTTTTTCACGGCTTCAACTTGGCCATTGGCTTGAGGGTATTATGGGGTTGAGCCATCGTGGCGCAATCCCAATGCCGATGTCAGCTCAGCCATCATGTAATCACTGGAATGGGAGCCATGGTCCGTGACAATGGATTGGGTTACATCAAACCTGGAAATAACATGGTTGAAAAGGAATTGAGCCGCCATCTTACTGTCTGTAGAGTATGTAGGCATTGCTTCAACCCATTTGGTGAAGTAATCCACAACAACGATAATATAGCCATGCCCCCTGTCCGAATGAGGGTTACATGTCATATAATCGATGCCCCATTTGGCAAAAGGATCAATGGTAATGATGGGGTGTAGGTGAGTGGGTGGGGCACACATCTTGCGTTGGTAAATTTGGCATTAATGGCACTTGCGAACAACAAGGATGTAATCCTTGAAAATGGACGACCATAAATAACCAACGTGAAGGATTTTTTGAGCGGTAGCATAGCTAGACATATGACCACCAAATGCCCTAGAGTGGCAATCATTGAGAACTCTTTCATCCTCCTCGATCGTAAGGCATCGATGAAGAATTGAATCAACACCGACATGGTATAATGTATCGCCAATAATACAGTAGGGTTGGGAGTGATGTTGAATCCTTCGACGATCATCCTTAGTCAATGCAGACCGAAACATGGATGTCTGGAGATACACGATGATATCATCGTACCACGGATCAAGAGTGCTAATCAAGAAGAGAGACTCGTCCAGAAGTTGTTCATCTGCACCGATAGGGAGAGACTTAGAAGGAAGGGAACGAATCAATTCGGTGAAAACGAGTGACTTCTTAGATTTGGTAGTAGTAAATACCAAATCAAATTTTTGCAAGATGACAATCCATTTAGAATATTCCCCCCCCAACAACTGACGAGTCAGGATGTAGGTCATGGGGTTCCATTCGGAAATCACCGTAGTTGTGCGTAAGAGGATGCAGTGCCGAAAGCATTGAACAACCTGGAAAACAGCAAAAGCCAACTTCTCGACATGGGCATAACACATTTTAGTGTTGAGGAGATTACAACTAAGCTAGTAGATAACATGTTCATTTCCTTCATCGTTGTATTGGACCAAGACCATAGCGATGGTACTAGGGGCTGCAGCTAGGTAAAGGAAGTAATCTCGATAATAATATGAGGGATGCAACAAAAGAGCATTTATGAGGATGACCTTGAGATCATCAAAAGATTTTTGGGAAACCTCATCCCATACAAAGGGTGTTCCTTGTTTTAGCAGCCACATAAATCCTGTAGCTAGCCCAACATAATTAGGTATAAAACAATGGAGGAAATTTGCCTTTCCTTGCAGGCTCTAAAGTTGGTGCAATGAATATGGAGGGGGTAAATTGACAATGGCCTCAACTTTAAGCCAATCAAGGAAAATACCGTCCTTGAAAATGATAAATCCAAGGAGTCGTCCGGATTCTACACCGAAAACACATTTATGTAGATTTAACCGAATGTTGTAGTGTCTACAGCATAGAAAAATCTGCCGAAGATGGTCCGAGTGATCTTGGCGCTTACGAGAATGAGCAGGAAGGTCATCCAAGTAAGGCTGGACAATTTTACGAATATCATGAAACGGATAGGACATTGCCCACTGAAACGTAGCCCCAACATTTTTGAGGCCAAAAGGGAGTTTTTTTTATGTGAACGTACCCCATGGACAGATAAAAGTTGCTTTTTCTTGATCAGCCAGTGCAATGTTGATCTGGTTGTAACCAGAAAAACCATCCATAAAGGAAAAAAATCTTGCTCCCAACACATTCATCAATGATTTGATCAATGAAGGGAGTAGGTATACTTAGGACAAGCATGATTGAGATCTCGATAATCAACACAAATGCAAATCGTGCCTTGTTTTTTCATCATCAGAACAATATTTGAAACCTAATTTGTAAGAGGGATGGGATAGATGAACCTAGCTTTGAGAAGTTTTTCAACTTCATCCTTAATAGCGACAGCCTTCCTAGGGTGCATCGGGCGGAGCCGTTGGGTTCGTGTGCAGATAATTTGGTATTTCGTACACAACAATGCTAGGATCAATGCCAGGCATTTCTTCGTAGGACCATGCAAACACATCACATAATTATTGAAATAGATGAGTATAAGTCTTGATCTCATTCGGAGAACAAGATACCCCAAGATGGACATGTTCAATGATACCAAGCTTAACAAAAATATCAATCGACATCGTTTAGGTAATATTACCCAAATTTCCTTCTGACCATACTTCATGAGGCATGATTGGTGGAGGAAGCAGGAGGGAAGGAAACGGAGAAGAGAACTCTTCGAAAGTGGTAGATGTGACTGTCGGGCGAGGTAGGAATGAGGAACGATGATGAGTATCGGTCCAAGGTGGTTCCTCAAGAGACATGACTTCCATGATACCTTCATCAGCAAGGAAGGTCTCAGCTAAGGGATTAAGTGATTCCAAAGCGCCAAGCCATGGGGATTGAGAATACGTATCAAGAGAGGTCTTCGAAACAGAAAAATCAGAGGATGCAAAACTCGAAGCTGAAAAAATTTCCACGTAATTGATTTCGGCGGGACTAAGCGGCATAACCTCACCCCAGGTGTCAACAAGATCTGGTGAAGGTATGACCCAAGGATCATATTTGACTGAGACCATGTTAGCAGAGGAAACATGAGGAGGTGGGAGTGTAAAAATTCCCATTAAGGCAGAATCTTTGAAAATACTTGCCCCCACACTCTCATAGGAAGCACCAGTGTGCTTGATGTACAAAACATTGCCATTCGAGGAGGAAGAGGTAAAGAAAGACAACCGGTCAATAGTGACAATCTTCCCTTGATGGGGAAAACAAATCACGCAAAATAGGGAGGAGGATACAACATGCATAGCATGGTTCCAGCTCCAGCCGAGTAGAAGATTGTAATTAAGATTGGCATCAACAATATCTACCTGGACTTGCACTGTCTTGCGTTCTAGAGTAATGGCAAGGTTAGGTATGACACCAAAGGGTCGTGAATCATGCCCAACAAAAGCTTCCAAAGTGTTTAGGGATTGGTTCAAAGCAGGAGAACCAATAGCCTTCTAGCATGTGATTGACATGATGCAGGTGGAAGCACCTTCATCGATGACAATCCTGTGGATGGTCTTCTCATTGATGATTACCTGAATAAGAAAGGAAATATGATGAGGGATACATGGAACATGGTTCTCTAGATCAAAAGATTTCAAATTGGAATTGGTGGCATCTATACCCCTGATAGCTAACAACAAATATTTCTACTACGATGGGTAGCTTTGGAGCACCTCGAGAGCCACAATAGCCGATGTGCCTGAGCCAAATCCTCAACGATATTATAATGCTGAGTAGCTCGGGCATTAGGATTGTACGAGGATTTCCGTAGCACACCTCGAGAGGGTGGCCATGTAGAGGAATAAGGGTTAGGGATCTCGATATGAAGAGGGCCAGAACTCAGGGCAGAAGAAGAAGGGGTGGCTTCTTTCCCTTTCCCGGCTGTCGGAGTATGAGTTTGGTAATCTTTCGATCTAGTATCCACATTAATAAGCGTACTCATCATGAACACTTGAGACCCTAAGGAAGCAAATGATTAAGGTTGGTCTACCATTTGGGTATGTTGATGTGGAAATGGCTCTTTGAGGACAACGGGGGTCCCTTTGAGCAAACGACTAACTTCGGATCATCGGGGACAATTCTTAGTATAGTGATCCTCCTCACAAATGAGGCAGGGATACTTAGGTTTCCGTTGTGAAGATTCACCAGCAGATGATTTGGGAGGACCCTGTTTTGGGGCATCGACTTTACCCTTGCCTTTGCCTTTCTTCTTACCTTTCAAGGATTTATATGCTGCGATAGTTTGGACAGCGTGGACCTCTGAGGTTTTACCAGGGCTAGGAGGATTCTGGGAAGAACTATTGGGAACAACATTTGAGACCGACTTCTGTTTGGAAGAAGATTTAGCAGGGGTATGGGATACTGAACCAATAACTCCATCAACAGGAGGTACAACTTGTGACTTTGATGATGTGGGGTCGGATGATGGCTGCGAAGCATCGGGTAATAACTCATACAAAGTGCCAGACTAAGAGTAAACTAGATCTAAGTACTAGGAATGAGAAATGGCTTGTTCTTTAGTAACGCATCCACCCATAGCTATATCACGAGCAATTGGGGCCATGAATGATTTAGTGAACTATTTAGTGAGCAACTAATCAACAATATCGAATTTGATCAAGCAACATCTACATCTCCATTCATGGATGTGATCAGAGATGTGTGTCGTAGTATCTTGCTTAAGTGATGTGAGCAAATATGTGCGAGTTTCATAGTGAACCGGTAGCTAAAATTGTGTGAGGAAATCCATGGCTAAAGAGTTAAAGTCATGGTAAGTACTTCAAGGAAGCCCAATGTACCACTTGGCTACAGGACCTGTGAGGGTTCGTTGGAAAAGACGGAGACAAATAAAATCATCTATGTAAGAATTCGAAGAGCACCAGAGGTGATATGTCATCACGTGGGCTTGAGGATCTTCTTTTGCTTTCCCATCGAACTTTGGACAATCGCTTGGTATCTTGGATGGCATTGGAGGCCAGTATGGCGAACGAAGGATTGGATCATTCATAAGGTGAGACACATCTAGCAACTCTAGTGTGGCCAAGAATGACAACTGATTATTAAAAGGCATAGGAGGTCAGTAAGTAGGTCCGAGCATAGGAGCTCATCCCTTCTAGTAAGGATTTTGGCCCCACAGTGGGGGATTTTGGCCATATGGCATTTGAGGTTGCCCCCATTGTGGGTTACCTTGGCCATAAGGATGATTTTGACCTTGAATACCTTAGAGCTATCCAGTCATAGGTTGCTGATGAGCAAAGTATGGGTTAAAAGGTTGTTGAGCCTGTTGACCTTGGACATATGGATATTGTACTTGTTGTCCCTAAACATATGGGTGGTGAACTTGTTGTCCTTGAATAAGAGGATTTTGGACCAGGTGTCCTTGAGCATAAGGTTGATACACTTGTTGCCCTTGGACATAGGGATTCCATACCTGCTGCCCTTGACCAAAAGGATTATGTACTTGTTGACCTAAGATATTAGGTTTTTGTACCTACTACCCTTGGCCAGAAGGATTGTAGACCTGTTGACCTAGGAAATTAGGATTTTGGGCCCATTGTTACAGGGCTTGACCCTGGCCTTGCCCTTGCAAGGTTTGACCCTACTGATATGTATACAAGGGTTGTTGCTGCCTAGGTTGGTTTTGCTACTGCAAGGGTTGGCTCTGCGGTTACAAAATTTGTTCCTAGGGCTGCAGAGGTTGGCCCTACGAGGACATGGGCTGGGAGGTTTGCAGAGCAAGTGCATCTTCTGCTGCACAGTTTACTGCAACTGTTAGAAGGGTTGCCCTTGCGGTTGTTGCCGTTGACCTTGCCGCGGGAACATTTTCCCTTGCTGTTGTGTGGATAGCCCTTACTACAACAAAGGTTGCCCTTGTGGTAAAAAAGGTTTCCCTTTTTGTTGTAGAGGCTATCCTTTCTATTGCAAGGGTACTTGAACAGTGCCCAAAAAATTTCCGAACTGAATCTAGCCATAGCCACCCTGGAAAGTGGATGAGCTAGGCTGAATGTACTACCTAGACTGAAGGGTGTAAGGTTGATTAACCATTCCTTAAGAACCATATGGAACGTAAGGAGTTTGGTATTGGACCTGAGCCTCATAGGGATGCTGACACTAAACATTGCTCGACCCAGACGGACCAACGAGATTTTGAAACTTTTGGTATTGGACATTGCTTGATCCAATGGGATCAGCAGGGTTGTGAATAATGCCAGAAGAAGGCTGGTTCATACCAAGCATGTCAGCGTGTGAGCCACTCACATTGGTGGCTCTTGACACCATAGAAACATTCAGGTTTTACCCCCCAGGTGGTGGCACAGTTTGGCCACTGACTAGAGGGATGGAGGATCTGACAGAGACATTCCGCAAGACTGCTAGTTGAACCAGATAGGTGACTGGGACTGACAATACAAGAGGGTTCAGAACGGTGGGTTGCACCATGACTGAGGTAACAGCTTGTTGGGAGGCTGAGTTCGCAATGAATGGACCTAAAGTAGGCATGGTGCTTGACACCCAAATAGGGTTATGGTAAAGTGATGAGGCATTAGGTGTACCTGAAACCAACTGTGACAAAGACACATAATTAGGTGGCACATTGGTGGGAATACCCCCTATGTAGGGGAAACCTTCAGGAGGAAAAGGATCTTCCTCTTTGAAAGTGTGTGGAGTAGAATCTTCTGACTCCTTTGGAGAGGTGACTGGAGCATCACCTTTGGTTCCATATTTGGGAACAAACGACGATGAACATCCGAAGAAGTATGAGGGGATAATTCCAAGGGAACACCCAACTGATCGTACGGACTGTAAGGATGTTGCGGTGATATCACAATAGGGTCAAAAAAAGGATTTAGAGGATAGATAACCAGTCCAAGCTGGCCGTCAGTGGTCGCCGAACTCTCAGGAGTTTGAACGGGATTGTCCGGAGATTCTGGGCCAAGATCAATAGATGACCTAGTATCAAAAGTAGGTGGAGGACGAGATGATAAAGGTTGAATGCTTAGAACAATTCTGAGTTCAACACCTTGGTCCTTGAGTGAATGATAACTCAGGAAATGACTCCTCAGGCAATCTTTCAGACGGAGGAGAGGAGGAGGAACTAGGTGAACTAGATGGTTCAACCACAATGACCTTGTCTTAGTTAACAAAAAAAAGACAAATAAACTTCAAGGCTTTAAAATGTTCTTTAAGGGAAACTCATGATTTGGTCTAGAAAAGACTAATAGGATGTTATCGGATTGTGGGAAATCAATTATTAAGACACATAAATAGACTGGTGCTCTTTCATTTTTTAAGAGTCGAAAAAGAAACAAAGATGACTATCGCTTTCGATTGGAAACGAGCTTGAAAGGACAAGTGCTCAAATGATCTTTTAAGTTTAATGAGTCAAAATATCAAATGACTGCTCTGGATGATCTAGGTAAACAGGATTACCAGGAAACCATGAACTATAGAATACCTCTTGGCAAACCGAGAAGTACGAGCAGGCAATCTCCCCGAATGTTGTGTTGGGTGTATCATGTTTGCAAGGCGGCTGACTTGGCTTCCTAAGGATAAAGGATTGCAGCCTAGAGGGGTCTCCCATTATATACTCGATGGTACAGGGAGCACAAATTCATACTATCACTCTTTAATGACGAAGCTAATGACAGTTGCTAGGTTTAAAGACACCAGAACAAATCTCTAGCCTAAACCTTCTAGATATGATCATTAGATGTCAAATGTGCCTTAGGTTAATTGAGTTCATTTTAAATTTTATCTTGAGTTATGTCTAAGTTTTCAGGCCTTAGCAATGTGACTCAAAAAACCTTAAATGCAACTAAATGAGACAAGACCCTTTCAATTCGATGAATTGCCTACACTAGAGAGGGTAGAAACTACACATTCAAATGCAAACAACCAAGAAACTGAAAGCAAAATGATCTTTCACTACTTCACTTTTCGAAAAAATAAACTAATGAAAAATGCATTCCAATTCCTAATTTCCTGACAAGTACATTTCTAACATTCCCTTCAAAATCAAAAGAGTTCTTTTCTTTTTCAAATGATAATGCAATCCTAGTCTTTAATGATGTTGACTATCATACCATAATGATGAAACAAACCAAAATTTCATACTTTTTCATGAAATGATGAAATTAACTTTCACATGCAACACTTCAATGAATTTTTTTTGAGACAATTAGCTCTTCAAGCAAATGAAAACACGAAAAGAGAAACTCATTTAGATTAATGAAGCACTGACTTTACCAAAAACAAGACAAGCAATGTAATCCATGCTGGAAGAGAAAATTTTAGACAAGCAAACAAAAACTTTTCAAACTTGTGTAATGGAGGTCAAAGTCATAAAAGGACAGCAAACGAAATGCAAGGAGTAAGTACACTTACAACTCGACTCATTGAGTTCACAATCAGCTAAATGGATGATAATCTAGATGCCTTATTGTCACTAACCATCCAATGACTCAAGAAATCAAGCAGGAAGATGATAAGCCAACAAGCAAACAAAACCAAATGAAAAGAAACTTTCTAGTAAGGGAGAAAACGATCTAAAAGGCTTAATGGGTTGAAATCATGAGAGAAAAACACACTGACCAAGATTGGGGACAAACCCTAATATTCACTTACAGGGATCGACACAAATGCCTAATTGACAACAAGTGCTATAGGTAGATCGGTGCGATTGTTTCTTAGTGTCTCATGTTGATCGGCGCGACTGTCAGCGAATTAAATGCGCGGAGCGAGGGAGCCAAGGAAAAAATAAAAAAAATTAAAACAGGGACCTGATCTACTACTATGAATTTCAAACTCAGACCAGTAGGAAAAAGAAAAGAAACAGAACCAAAGGGAAAAAGTGGAACTAGAAAAGTTCACACGAAATCATGAAATCTCAAACAACACAAACAAAAGGATTGGCTCCCCAGTATGGTCACCAAATTGTGGTGAAGTAAAATTATAAGTGCAGACACAAAAAATTCCTCTGGCCCGATAATGGGTCTAGCCACAATTAATACATTCTATGGAAGGTTCCCTTAGGTTAGGACCAATTAAGAGGGCCTACCTCTTAGTACGCTTATCTCGTTTGATGTTGTCCTTGCTTGCTCGCTCCAACTATCTCTTGCTTCCTTCCTCAAACACCTGAAACAAGTAAACAAAAGCAAAAAACAACCATGATAATAGACAAATTGTAATTCAACCTACTTAACAAGTCAAGAAACATTAAGCCATGAACATGTAAGATGAAAAATAATGTAGGAAATCAATCGATAGTTGCATATATATTGAATCAATAAGAGATTACAACCATTGTCTTGACGTTTTTGTTCTCCTCTGGAAAAACCAGGTTCCCACACACTTCTTCTAGCATTCCATGATGGCCCAAAAAATAGTAGTTTTAAGGCTCTTCTCTTTAGGCTTCACACTAAACCAAATTCACACTTCTTCCTCACACAATTAGAGAACTAAAACTATGAATAGGTTGTTGTTTACTCCAAACTTAATTAGCACACCAACATTAACACTAGCTTGTGCTTGGAAAAAAGAGGGGTTTATATAGGATGAATGGATGGGATATGGATCCTCTTCTTGTTGGTTGGATAAATCGATCTTGCAGACAAGATCGATCTCCCTAGTATCAAAAGATAGTCTAGCAACAAATAGACAAACACATCTATCTTTCTCTAGACATATGTGATTTATAAGTGAATACTACAAAGGTGTTAAGATCCTACCTTAGATCCAGTGCTCGTTCATAGTAGTCATCCTCCGGTTGTTCAAAAGAGTTATCTTTGAAGACCTGCAATCACAAACATGCAAACATTAAATAGCACCTGCATAGCAAATATTATAAATCATGTCTGTTTTGGTGATCAAGGAATCCATAAAATAAACAATGAATTAATAGCTTATTGAGAAAAACAAATATATTTGAATTAACTTTGAATAGTAGAAGAGCTTTACAACCTTTTCAGCCTTGATGTTGAACAAGTTCTTCCTGGGGTCCAAAATAGGAATTTCCTTTACTTTGACAAGCCTTGCACTCTTCCAAATGAGATTCATAGAGGTATGTAATCTCTCCTCATAAAACTCAACTAAAGAAGACTAAGTTCCAACATCATTTTACCTCAAAAAATACTAAGCTTCTAACTCCCTATTAACCAGCTCAATGCTTCTTTTTATAGTGCAGAGGAGGAGGTTACAGTTCCACCTTGTTGGAAATAATACTGAGAGGGGGGGTGAATCAGTATTATCAAATCAGTAAAACTTTTTCTTTTCATACTCAGATTCATATACGCTACTTCAGTTAAGGATATCCGCGTATATACACGACTGTGTTAAAAGCAACCAGCGTACATGCAGTAATCTTATGATTCAGTTAGCTTATCTTCAGTAAATGCATCAGAACATTATTAACCTTATTAACAGTGAGCAGAATAGATCATCACACATAAAGAGCACACACATGAACACCATGATATAAGGTGGAAACCCAATGCGGGAGAAAACCACCTACTGCAAGTCATCTCAATCTTCTTCTTAATAAGAAAATCTTTTACAATATTTGTACTGGTGCAGTCTTATACCAGTACGGGAGCTACAACCCCCTTTGCTCTTGTACTAGCCGATCCATTT
>APFE030596062.1:79152-170131 GCA_000404065.3 Pinus taeda
AAACCATAACAAACCAATACCATCAACTCAATACTAGGGATCAACATGTCTGTCGAGATGCCATGGTCCAAAAAGCATAGGTTCAAATTCCAAGGACTAACCGCCACGGACCATAGGTAAGTTTTCCAACATATACGCGCTTTTCTTTGCATGAATGTGCGTGCATACGCATACGCGACTTTGTAACAACTAACTTGCGTGTATACACAGATCTGTCACGATGAACCTGCGTATATGTATTTTCTCTTCATTCTTGTAGTCTTGTTCATCAATTCCTCGCTGCTAACCTTCTGCACTTTGATTTGTCATCTGTGTGGTTTGCCATCAAGGACAACACTTGTCTCATAATTCCAACACACCTATGAAGGGATAGAATCCTCCTTCAAAGGAATAAGCTCCTCACATCAAGGGGTTAGCTCCTTAAGGAATGGGTTACATGAACCTTAAAAGAGTGAACTTGCCACCTCAAGATTCCTTCCAGAAGCTTCTAGAAATAACTGAAAGCGATTTTTTTCAGAATATACTTACACCTTTTTAACTTTTACAAGGGTCCGCACCTTTAACACAGAGACAGTGCGGTTAGGTGCGCCGGAGACATGACCATTAGGTGTGGGACTACAGGTAAGACAAAGTGAAAGTGTGGAACCAGAGTTTTAAAACTTTTGAGAGCTTTTCTCTTATTTTCAAGACTTGATATGAGGAATTGATGTTTTAGACTTGCAGAGGAGGAAAGTATGAGTGGTAATGAACTCACACAAATAGCAGAATGTCAAGGTGACAATTTTCAGTGCAATAGATTGCCCCATAAAGTGCGAAGTCTGTAATAGATGAAGATAGAGTCTGTCATGTATGAAGGGTGAAGTACTTTATCATTTCAAGGATCATCTTGTGGACACCCCAGTCGGAACCTGTAAAAACTTTCAATGCAATATATATATTATATATATATATTTATATATATATATATATATTATAATATATATATATATAGGCATATCATCACCGAGGTAGGTATTCCCATACTCAGATCAAAACTGACTAGAAAACTGACTAAACTGTTCTGATACAGGAATGATTTTGTAATACATCAAGAGTATAGACATGTGTAGACACAGTATGGATGCAGCCATCTGTTTATGAATAGTCCACTGTATAATGAATAACAAAATTCCTCACAGCCTGGATGGTAAAAACTAGATCTAGGGTCTTGATTTCTGCTTCCCGAACTAGTACGATTCTATCCATGTGAATGAATGTGTCGAAGTCGAACATGGTAGAAACCACTTGATTACCAGTCAATGATATGTACTGTTAACAAGTGTGAGAGAAACCACCAGTAATGTCAATGGCTCTCAAAGTACTCAGTACAATCCATGAAATGTGAATAAATGAGCTGACGTTGAACATGTCATAGAATCATTCGATCGAAGGTCAATGATGCAACCTATCGTCGAAGGTGTGAAACCTGCCATTAGGGCATGTAGATTTCAAGGTACTGATGATTTCTAGATCAACTTCCTAGATAATGAGCTGAAGTCAATAGAAAACGATCTGTCGTAGGCAAGCCCACAACACGAAATCATAGATCAAGTTTTGAAGAAATATATTGGCAAGGACTGACTCAGGGATGGTCAAAATGGATGAAAGATATCTTGCAGATGAATGGTTTGTTTGAACTGTTCTCTTGAACACATAATGACACCACAGATGGCTTGGTGACAATTGACCCAAAGCTAATACCCAGAAACCGGCTGAAGACTTTCAATGTGGTTTGATTAACTGTTACGCAAAGGATTTTCCCAACCCAAGTGAACAAAAAGTGTCGTGTTCAAGAGTGGTCAACAACTTTAAAAAAAAAATCAAAGTGTAACAAACAGGTTCATTTTTCTCTCTTTTCCTCCACCATTTTTGGCAAGTACCTCTTTATTTTTGACAAGCTTGAGGAGGATAACATTTGCTTGTTTATAAGCTCATCCTTCAGATAAGTCCAACTTAGTTTAAAAATCAAACCCTAAGAAGGAGTGGTTTGTTCCTGTTTAAAATTGAACAGGTTCTTTACTGTTAAATTTTAACGAGTCTAGTATAGGAAAAACTCAGTGTTTTTCAATTTTAGGGAGTCAGAAGAAAAACTTAAGAAAACTCCATGGGGGTACTTTTTCATGAATTTAGTCCCTCGAGCTCGAAAAAGGATAAAATAATGTGGAAGAGAACTCTCTTGACCGTAATTAGTCAACATATACCTTTTTCATAAATAGTCCAATTTAGTCCGTAAAAGTGGTAAACTTATACTGAAGGGACGATTATTCATTTATTTTAACGAGTTCGAACAATCAAGTGCTCAGAAATCTTTTCAATTTTTGAGAGTCTGAAAAGGGCTTAAAGAGGACTCCAATGTTTCGCTTTTTCATAAATTTTTGAAAGAGTCCGAAAAAGTGATAAAAGTATGCTCTTTGTTGAAAAATGATTAATTTTCCCGAAAAATTCAATATTCTGCACAAAAACTAGAAACATTACACATACTTGTTTAAGATAAATAAAAATGTTTTTAAAAATTTACCTTTTTAAAGTGAAAAATAAATAAATTAAAAATTCATTTATTCGAAAAAAATTATAAAAAGGGCTTTTCTAACTTCATTTTTACCATTTAAGTTCAAAGTGAGAAGTGAGAGCTTTTGGGTAAAAAAGTTCCTATGAAGGTTCTGGAAAATCTGTCCTTCGGAATCGAAAACCGTCAGCTCTAGGTAATCCGCGTCCTCCTTAGCTTGCATTTCATCTGTTTACATTTTGTTTTTAGGATTTAAATTTGATTTTTAATGTAGGACATTCAAAATGCTTATTTGGTGAGAATGCGAGCACGAGGATGTAGATCATGTCGCAATAAATCATATGCCCACATTGCAGGCATTGAGAGCATGCAGACTGTATAAATTCTGGGCCATACAGGGCATGAGGGCCTAAGTAGACCTCTTGACATGGCTAGTAGATAGATGGAACACACAGGACCAATGCTTTGTGATTGGTGGTCGCCGGCTCGAAATCGAGCTGGAGGACATATACTTTTTGACTGGTTTGTCCAAGAGGGGCAAACAATTATCTCTTTTCGGGACTAGGCCAGGTGGCCAGTCTGTCGCTAGTCTCCGATTGGAGTTTTGTGATGATCAAGCAGACCCCAAGGACAAACGGATTGATATTAAAAATATCAGCCTTCCTGAGCTTAAAGTTATTGCATTCACGGTTACCAGACTATGCGTGAGTGCGGCATTGCATGTGGCTACTAGATCCCAGATGCAGATGGTTGTAGACTATTTTCGAGGCACCATATACAACTAGTACAAGGTTGTGTTGGCAAATGTGAAAGGCCAACTAAACAGAGAAAAGAATGGAAAGCTGAAAAACTTTGGATATGGATTTATCATCGTCATCTTTGCTCTAGAGAGGATCCCCACGTTAGCCCTGCAGCATATTCCTGTTGATGCTAGTCTTCCTCGAGAGCCTAGAATGGTTCGTTGGGTTGCTTTGATGGCCCGTCACGTTGAGGGTGTAGACTTTCTTCGATTTTTGCCTACATATTTTCATTGGTTGAATGACCAAATTTTTGTGATTCAGGACTTTCCATACGTCGGGATGGATTTCCGCGGCAATTGAGACATGATTCTTCCACCAGGAGAGCAATGGGATGATCCAGGTAAAAACCATTTTCAACACTTTCTAAGTTTTATTTTTTTATTTTTATTTTAAATCATCCAAAACTGACAATCAAAAGTTTAAATGCAGATGTGGGTCCACGACGACCAGCTTCTCTCCAGCCTTACGAGAGGAGGCACCCAGCTGCAGCAACACCAGCCCCATAGGGCCAATTAGCAGAGATCCTGACTGACTTGGAGCATCATCTAGAGTGCTTGACACTAGATATTCCAGAGACTGATATAGATGATATTCCACTTAGGTTATAGAGATATGTGATTGGGGTCCCAGGACCTTTTAGAAGTTTCCTATGTAGAGTGGCCTGAGCAGTAGTTTCTTATCGTGATCATCACCAGGGATAAGATGATCGATTTTGTAGAATCACAACATTTTTGTCTTTTTGTATTATCATTTTTGCTGATCATAAGGTGTTTTTCAACTTATGATTGAAGACAATGTATATTTTGAAACACACTTCTATGCTATGATATATCATTATTACTGGCTATCTCATGTAACATGTTATCGAATGTTATTAAATTTATTGTTTTGATTATTGCAAATGTCTATTTATCATACTAGAAGCAAATGCATCTACTAATGTATTTAAATGTCTTGGAATATGCTGATATTCAATGTAATCAAATTCACGTTCCAAGAGACGAATTCTCAAAAATAACATTAATAATATTGGATTTCTAATGGCATAAACCCTGTTAAGCTGTAATACAACGAGTTCATGTTCCAACCTAACAATCAAAATTTGAATCCCAAATGAGATGGATTCAGATAATAACTCAATCACTGCACTATACTTTGCAATGTTATTCGTTGTTTGACTGAGGCTTACACCATGCATAGACACTAACTCATTAGAGGGTGAATAGATAACCCAAACTGTGGAAGAAATGTTCCGTGTGTTATGACAAGCACCATCAGCAAAACCAATGTATGTTTGAAGAGACATCAACATCTGCAATATCAAGATAAGCAGGAATAGTGATAATATCACTCTCTAAACTAGGCACACTTTTCTAATCTAAAACACACCAGCAAGAAACTAATCTAACAAAAATTCTCCACACAGAATTTAAGCATAATACCTCTTCAGGTAAAGTCCATTTTTGGGTTTACGCAAAGAGACACCATTAAAATCTATCAATTCATAAGCCCCTTTTGTCAGCTTTCACTTAACAATGTAAGAACCATGCCACATAGGTACAAATTTTCCAGCCCCTAGCTTATCGTTCGCTTGATCATATACTAAAACTAGGTCTCCTTCTAAAAAATTACGAGGTGTAACATTTCTGTCGTACTGAGCTTTCATTCATTTTGTATGAGTCTCGTTTGCTGTTGCAGCAGTGCGCCAATTCTCATCTCGCTGAGCTAAGTACAAAAAACATTTCTCTTCTTCAGAAGTAGCTAGGAGTAATTCTATGGATAATTGTAATGATGGAATTTTGCATTCAGTAGGTAATACTACTTCTAAACCATATACCAACTAAAAAGGAGTGAAACCAATTGATGTTTTGACTGAGGTTTGATATGCCCAAAGTGCTGAAAATAGCATGGTATGCCACTTTGACTTATGAATACCAATGATTCGTTTGATCATAGTGACTAAAACTTTATTGATAGCTTCAGCGAGACCATTAGCCTGCGGGTAATACGGAGTAGAACTATCGCGGCGTTGGCCAAGTTGATCTGTCAGTTCAGTCATCATGATATTTCAAAAGTGACTTCCATGACCAGTAATAATAGCTTGAGGAACACCGAATCTAGAAATTATATGATTGAATACGAAAGTTGCAGTAGTCTTGTCATCTGCCGAAATTGTAGGCATTGCCTTGGCCCACTTAGTAAAATAATCTATCGCTAGGATAATATATGCATGCCCCCTGACCGAGTGAGGGTTACATGTAATAAAGTCAATACCCCACTTTGCGAAAGGACCGACAATAATTATAGGGTGAAGAGGAGCAGGTGTAGCACACATTTTACAATCAAAGATTTGACAATTGTGGCATTTCCGGATTGCATAGATACAATCTTTGAATAAGGATGGCCAGAAATAATGAGCGCGCAATATATTTTGGGTTGTGGCATACATAGACATATGACCGCCACATGCTCCAGAATGACAGTCATTCAGAACCTTTTCAGCTTCTTCATGAGTTAGACAATGTCAGAAAACAAAATCCGCTCCACGATGATAAAGTGTATCACCAATAATATTGTATTGTTGGGATTGGAAACATATTTTTCGTCGTTGAGATCATGAGATTTCAGGCCAAAAAGATTGGGTTTGGAGATAAACAATAATATATCCATACCAAGGATCAAGAGTACTGATAAGAAACAAGGATTTATTCGTAATGGGTTGCTCCACCACAGTTTTAGTATCAGTACGTGGGAAATCACACATCATTTCGGCAAAAACCAAACATTTCTTTGCCTTGGATTTTTCAAATTCCAAGTCAAATTCCTACAGGATAACTATCCATTTGGAATACTTGCCCCCTAGCATTTGTTTAGTCAAGATATACATCTTAGGATTACAGTTAGAAATTACCGTGGTTTTGCGTAATAAGATGTAGTGACAAAATCTTTGGACAGCTTGGACAACTGCCAAGGCCAATTTCTCCACATGTGTATTTAAGCTCAGTCAGATGCATATTTTGACTAAGATAGTAAATCACATGTTCATTTTTGAATTCATCTTCCTGAACTAAAACCATGCCAATGGTGGAATGAGAAGCAGGAAGATACAAAAAGTAATCCTAGTTGTAATTGGGAGGATGTAGTAATGTCGCATGGGTTAATGTGTGTTTAAGTGCATCAAAAGATTTATCAGCGATCTCATCCCAAAAGAATGGAATATTCTGTTTTAAAAACCTGGTAAAACCTTTCATTATCTCGGCGTAGTTAAGAATGAAACGACGTAAAAATTTTGCTTTCCCTTGCAAAATTTGGAGTTGGCGAAGAGTCGAAGGAGGAGGTAGATTAACGATAGCTTCAACTTTTGAGGGGTCAACATGAATGCCAGCCTTTGAAACATCAAATCCTAGTAAGCAACCCGTTTCTACACAGAATACACATTTGTGTGAATTCATCTGAATTCGATAATGCCTACATCTCATAAAGATAGCTTGTAAATGAGTGAGATGATCATCTCTACGTAATGAATGGGTAGGTATATCATCGAGATAAGGCTGCACAATGTGCTTGATGTCATGAAATACGTAAGACATAGCCCTTTGAAAAATTTGCTCTAGTGTTCTTCAATCTAAAGGGTAATTTGCAATAAGCAAATGTCCCCCATGGACAAATGAAAGCTGCCTTAGGTTGATCAGTAGGGAGTATGCTGATTTGATTGTAACTGGAAAAACCATCCATAAAGGAGAACATTTCACTGTCGGAACAATCATCAATAATTTGATCGATATACGGGGTTGGATAATTGTCTTTAGGACAAGCTCAATTAATATCCCTATAGTCGATACATATTCTTATAGTTCCTTGTTTTTTGTTGACAGGAACAATATTTGATACCCAATGAGTTATAGGAATTGGATAAATGAAACCTATGTGAAGTAATTTCTCAACTTTGGCTTTGATAGCAGTGGCTTTTCTCGAATGTATTTGACGTAAATGTTGCCGGACAGGTTTAGCATCCGAGTAAGTTTTAATTTCATGGAAAACAATTGATGGATCGATTCCTGGCATTTCTTCATATGACCAGGCAAACATGTCACATAATTCTTGAAATAGGGCTTTATAAGTTTGGATTTCATCGTCCGTACAGGAAGCACCTATATGAATGTTTTCAATAATTCCTAGCTTAACTGAAATGTCAATAGGAACTGTTTGAGAAATATTTCCCAAATTTAACTCAGAATTAGAATTATGCAATGGATTCTGTTGTTCTTTGACATAGTCAGTAGTAAAAATAGAAGAAAATTCATTTTCAAAATGATCAAGCTCAGGTAAAAACGAAGATCGGTGATGAAGATCTTCCCATGGTAAATCATCAACAGGCAAAAGTTCACGAATCTGTTCATCAGTATGAATAGGATCAGAAAGTGTTGTTATAGCTGAGGTTGATATCGAAAGTGATTCCCCATGGACCACATTCATTGGATCAATTTCGGTTGAACAAGAGTTAGAAAATGACTGTACAGCCTGATATGCAATTTCAAAGGGACTCAAAGGCATTGTGCCATCAAATGAATCCACCTCAGAATCGGAAGGTATGATCCAAGGATCATTAAAGTAATAGTATTCGATGAATCATATGAATATTTGCAATAGAAGGTGATACATTAGGAGGAGGGAAGGACAAAGTTCCCAATAAACCAGAATATTTAATCAAACCTATGCCAACATCCTTGTAAGGGATAGTCATTTTACCGATGTGCTGAATACTATCTGTAGAGGCTAGGTCGGATGAGAAATAAGTCAACTGGTTTATCGTAATGATCTTTCCATTATGGGGAAACTTGATAAGCTGAAATACTGATGAAACAATAATAGTCATAGCATAATACCAATTGTGACCTAGGAGAAGGTTGTAATATAGAGGAGCATCAACCACTTCCACATCTAGATTTATGGTTTTGCCTTCGACCCCTATAGGTAAATCCTATAAAATACCAAAAGGATGGAACCCTCGGCCATCAAAAGCCTTTAGAATTGTTGGAGACTGATTGAGTGTGGGAGAACCAAGCAATTTCCAACACTGGATTAACATAATACATGTAGAAGCCCCTTCATCAATCACAGTCTGAAAGCAAGGTCTGTTTTTGACTAAAATTGGAATCTGGAAAGCCATTTGATGAGGTAGGCGGGGTATACTATTCTCTAAATTGAATATTATTAGGTTCGAATCCTGAATATCGATAGATCCTATAGCAGACAATAGTAATTTACGTTGTGCTGGGCATGATTGCAGCACTTCCAAAGCTGACATTGCTAAAGGGGAAATAGCTAAGTCTTCAACAATGTTGTAATTCTGAGCAGCTCTCGCATGTGGATTGAAAGCTGATTTACAAAGTACACCTTTAGTAAGCGGTTTGATTACTAAGTCAGGGTTGGGTTTCTTGATCTGTAGTGGACCAGAACTAGGAGGAGGTGTAGTTGATGTGTTTGAATTAGAAGATTCTGCTTCTTTACCACCAATAGGATTTTTACTACCATAATCTTGCGATCGCGTCGCAATCCTGACATGAGACATCATCACAATGGGTTCTTCTGAGGCATTCAAGGAAGAACCAATCATCTTACTATCTTGAGTAGGAAAAGAATCCTTCAAGACAACAGGTGTTTGAGAACCTTTAACGAATTTCGAAACCTCTGCTTGATGTGGGCATTCTTTGGTAAAATGATCATTTTCGCAAATGAAACAGGGATAGTGAGGTTTCCATTTTTCATCAGTAGATTCATTTTTATCTGTTTTATCTTTTGAATTTTGTTTGTTTTTCTTCTTCCCCTTCTTTTTACTACCGGATTTTGATTTGGTCATAGACGATTCTACGACATGGATGTCGACAGAAAATTCGGTGGAAGAATCTCCTTTCGGGGAATCAGGTAAAGTTATTATAGGAGAAGAATTCTTTGAAGATTTCTTCTTACTTTTAGTACTAACTGAACCAATCATACCATCTGCGGCATGAGACCCTGAAGGAGCTGCAGTTATTTGACCATGTTTTGGAAGATCAGGGATTTTTTCATGTAAAGTACCTGACTGTGTATAGATGAGGTCAAGGTACTGAGCCTGAGCAATGACTTGCTCTTCAGTGACAACTCCTCCCTTAGCTACATCTTTAATGATTTTTGGTAATAGTGATTTAAGGAACCATTCCGCTAAAATTTGATCCAGAATGAAAACTTTCACTAAATGCCTTCTATGTCGCCATTTATGAATATGATTAGAAATATATGTGGACGTGGATTGTTTTAGTGAAGTTAACAGTTCTGTGCCATTGTCGTATCTGACAAGCAACCAAAAATGAGTTAAGAAAGCAGTGGCTAACTGATTGAAATTATTAAAAGAGCCTCATGGTAACTCAATGTACCATTTGGCGGCAAGACCAATAAGAGTTTGTTGAAAAGACGAAATCGAATTGAATCATCAATGATTGAATTAGATGCACACCGGAGGTGATAAGTCATAACGTGATTCGACAGATCCTCTCCTGACTTACCCTCAAATTTCGGGATATCACTGGGTAACTTACTAGGCATTGGCGGCCAATACAGAAGATAGTAAATCGGATCGTCCGTAAGGCGCAACAAATCAGGTAAATCCAAAGTTGCAATAAATGGTAACTGACGGTTAGGGTCACAAAAACCTTGAGTAATGAGAACAATTCCAGGAGGAGGATATCCAAGATAACCTGGAATCAGATTTGCATTAGGAATGTTATAACCTCCTGGAAAACAAGGATTAACTGGACCAAACTGGGGTTGTTGAGGCTGTTGATAAGTATAGCCAAGATATGGTTGATACTGATAAACTGGGTTTTGTACAGTAGGACCGAATTGATACTATCCTTGGTACGGTTGATAGATGAATTGCGGTTGACTTATGGCAATTGTACTTGTACCAGCTTTTCCTGCAGGCATCTGGACCGAAGTCTGAACTATAGGTCTTGACTATGGCACAGAGACTTGAGGAATTTTCACTGATGCAGGGATAGGAGAAACCGAAGCTACAGATACTCCAGAAACAAGTGTTGTAAGTTGAACAAAAGTTGTAGTAGTTGCAGCAGTTTGAGGTGGAGTCTGACGTGTGCTAGGCCCAGGCTGCTGAACTAAACCAGGTGCAGGGGTTTGAACAGTAGGTTGGATAGGTTGCTGGGTTGGACCAGACAAAGGCTATCCAGGTTGCTTAGGTAACTGCAAATTAGGTTGCATAGTCTGTTGAGTTTGAGATGGATTCCACACCATGTTCATTCTAGGGTATGGACCCATAAAAGGTTGTGCATATGGAGGACCATAACCTGGTTGAACGTAGAGATGATAATTAAGTGGTAAATTTCTAGCTCCTTGTAAAAATGATTGACCAGAGGGCGGTTGGAAACCTTAAGTTGGGTACTGACCTTGAGGTTGATAACCCTGAGGCACATACTGAATCTGGGGTTGATAAGCATCCTGAGGAATATACTGAGTCTGGGGTTGACCTTGGGGTATGTACTTTCCTGAAGGTTGAAAACCTTGAGGTAGCCCTCCAGGCGGTAACTGACTACCTTGAGGTTGCACCCCAGGTGGTAACTGACTACCTTGAGGTTTCCCCCCAGGTGGTAACTGACTACCTTGCGGTTGTCCCCTAGGCGGTAACTGACTACCTTGAGGTTGAGGATTTAGAATACTACCAGACATCATATGGATTTGCTCTGCATTCAATGTTTACGTTCCATTACTACTAGATGATAACTCTTGTTTAGTCGGTCGAGGAGTTGCTCCTGAAAAAGTAGCAGAGAGTGACTGGTACCCTGAAGGAATAGAAGGACCATCGTATAAAAATGTTTCTGGTGATTGGGAAGACATAGATGACTGTCTTGACATAATCGATGAAGGATAATAACCTCTTGGTGTAGGATGAAAAGGAATTCGAGGTGGTGAAAAACTAAGACCCAGGTTTTCTAGAAAATTTGTCAATGATAAATACCAAGCGTCACTCCTAAAAGGACTATAGAATATTGATTCATGTTCCCTAGGATTTAAAGTTTGATGGTTTTTGGGAAGAGTTACGTCTTTGTCTGGACTGACAAGTTCTTCAATAGGAATGAGGCCAGAAGGAAGATTTTGAGTAATGATATTTCTTACCCTAGGTGAACCAGGATCACTAGAAGTTGGAGTAACAAATCCTGAAGATGGTTCCAAAACAGCAGGTTCAGTGTCAGGCTCAGAAATTTCATGTTCTTCAGCTAATTCACTGGAAGGAGAAATACTACTAGTAACTTTGGAAAATGAAATTGGCTCTTGAATATGCTCTGTTGTTTGTATTTGATAATCAGGATGAATAATTAGAGATGACTCTCCAGCTTTTGGTGATCCAACTCTACTATCACTAGGTGATACGAGAGCTTGCAGCCCTTCAAGTTGGCTTGGTGTATACTCAGGAGGTTTCCCTTGAAGTCTACGAGATTGTCTCGGTAATTCGGCCATGATTAAATATTAATTAATCACATGCAAACAAAGAAAATTTCAATAAAAACACCTAAAGTCTCTAAAGAAACAAACAGCTGAATCACATGCCTAAAAAATCTAAGAGTTCAAACCACGCACAAACAATAACTTCTCATACTAAAAACACTAGTTGTTGATGAAATCCAACTTAGTAGAAGTTTAATACAGAAAGGGTGGTTGGAACAGTTACCCCGACAACCTGCTTAATGAAACAGACTGGCACAAGTTTCTTCACAAAACCATCTCGAGTGAAGAGAACCCCCTAGAGAGTCCAAGTGAGTCTAGTTTACGTCTGCTCCAAGCACATTGAGATCTTTCCTTCACTGTCACCTTAGGAAATAATCTTAAGTTTATGGACACTAAGGTTCTAACAACAAAAAATACAACTGGGGGGAATAGTCTATGATCCGATTCTACGTGCAAGGGAAGAGTAACAAAGCTCAATCCCGTTGAAGGCTCCTCGACATGGTCAATCTGAGGTTTACCAACAAGTGACCCCAAGCTCTTCGACAATGGTTAATTCGAGGTTTACCGTTTATAATACGCGCAGATCTTCTATCTTTCCCAATGAAGCATAATTGATTGTCTCAAAGGTTCGGACATGATCTCGTGATTGACTCTTTTAAGAGAAGCTTCCTAGAATGTATCAATTAAAATTGGATTTATTTCCTACCGCAAGATGTATCTACTTGTTTGTTTTAACTATCTTAGAGAGTTAATTACTCCCTACTCCAAGATACTAGCCTAAACTATATTGGTGATAAGAGCCCTAGAAATATAAAATATTGCTAGATCAATTTTAATTAAGCGTTGCTTTTATGGGTTGTTCTTTCAGTCAATAGGTATGGAAATGAAACTTTGATGGTGTGAAGACTCGACTCTAAACACACTAAAAAAATGCACATAAAATGATAAGCAATTCGTTTTTCTTTCAATGAAATTCTAGCTAAAAGAAAGAGTTCGAGAATGCAATTCTTTAAGAAACAATTCTTTCTTTCAACATGGAAATGGAAAGAAAATATTTTTGTTTTTTAATAAGAACTCCAAACGAGACAAATAATTAATGCTCACAATAAATTCCTTTTACTTTTCAAAACTCAAAACTACAGAAAAAACAATTTGCTTCAAAAGAGATCTACAAGTTCTAGAAAAACACTCAAAACTACAAAAACTAATTTTGAGATCTAAAAACTTTAAAAATCTAATTGAATAAAAGCTTCAATTATTTTTTGAGGACGTTTTACTTATTTGTTCAGTAAACTAAGGATTCATTTGCACAGAATAACAAACCAATAAAAAAACATCTAGATATGTTTTCTTTTGTAAAAAATGAAATTCAGAACTTATAACAAAGTTTGTTCAAAGATTTGCAATGAGAAAACTAAATCTATTTCTCACAAAGGATAGATTTCACAACCAAGTCAGACTCATCAAGAAGACGAAAAGACACCAGGGTGATCTAAGGTTTCTCAAGCTTCTGGTCTTTGAGTCACTACAAAGACAAAGTGAAAACCACTTCCAACATGCAAAACTTCTAGAAAATCATTCAAAACAAAAATACTATCAGAACTCACTCACAAGAGATTTTTGACAGGAAAAATACAGATATGGGTAGACACTAAGAATCCTAAATCAAACCTAAACTTAATTGGAAGAAGATATCTTAAGTTTTAAAAAAAAAATTACAGGGTCCGCAGGCTCCAAAAGCAACATGTGCGGTCCTGCACTATTTACTCAAGCAAGATGCGGAGATGTCTGCACTGTCTGTGAAGACAAAGTGTGGTCCCCAGAAAAATTAAAAAAAAAAAATTACTTCAAGATTTTTGAAAACTACCCAAGCCAGTATACATCAATCAAAAACCAGAAAAAACAATTTTCTCAAGTCAAAACAAAGCAAAACCAAAAATCAAATACCTTCCCCAGTGGATTCGCCAATTTGTTGGCTAGATAAATCTATCTTGCGGACAAGATCGATCTCCCTAGTATAAGAAGATAGTCTAGCAACAAACAGACAAACAAACCTATCTTTCTCTAGACATATGCGATTTATAAGTGAAAACTACAAAGGTGTTAAGGTCCTACCGTAGATCCAGTGCTTGTTCGTACTAGTCATCCTCCGGTCGTTCGAAAGAGTTATCCTTGAAGACTTGCAATCACAAACAAGCAAACATTAAATAGCACCTGCATAGAAAATATTATAAATCATGCCTATTATGGTGATCAATGAATCCATAAAATAAACAATGAATTAATAACTTATTGAGAAAAACAAATATATTTGAATTAACTTTGAATAGTAGAAGAAATTTAGAACCTTTTCAGCCTTGATGTTGAACAAGTTTTTCCTGGGCTCCGAAATAGGAATTTCCTTTACTTTGACAAGCCTTTCACTCTTCCAAATGAGATTCATATAGGTATGTAATCTCTCCTCATAAAACTCAACTAAAGAAGACTAAGTTCCAATAACATTTTACCTCAAAAAATACTAAGCTTCTAACTCCCTGTTAACCAGCTCAATGCTTCTTTTTATAGTGTAGAGGAGGAGGTTACAGTTCCACCTATGAAGAGATAGAATCCTCCTTCAAAGGAATAAGCTCCTCACATCAAGGGGTTAGCTCCTTAAGGTATGGGTTACATGAACCTTAAAAGAGCGAACTTGCCACCTCAAGGTTTCTCCCAGAAGCTTCTAGAAAAAAATGAAAGTGAGTTTTTCAGAATATACTTGCGTCTTTTTAACTTTTACAGGGGTCCGCGCCTTTAACACAGAGACAGTGCGGTCAGGTGTGCCGAAGACATGACCATTAGGTGCGGGACTGCAGGTAAGACAAAGAGAAAGTGCGGAACCAGAGTTTTAAAACTTTTGAGAGATTTTCTCTTATTTTCAAGACTTGATATGAGGAACTGATGTTTTAGACTTGCAAAGGAGGAAAGTATGAGTGGTAATGAACTCACATAGATAGCAAAATGTCAAGGTGACAATTTTCAGTGCAACACTTCTCATTGGAGAAGGTCTTATCTCTTGAGGTAGCTCCATCATTATAGGGGAAAGGAGCCCAAACTGACATCCTCAACCCCATCCGACGAAACCATTTACCAAACTTCCATTACGAAGCTTCTAGAGCTGGAAGCTTTGACCCTTTATTTAAAAAACTTTCCATAAGAGGACCGGTGTGACTGGAACAAAGCTCAGTCGCTCCGGTTGGTGCTAGGGACAGTGTTAATCCTTGCATATCAGCACGAGAAGGACAAGGTGATCTGGAAATTACCTTATGAGTGATCTTAGTTAAAGAATTGTTAATTGAAGGTATTACAGAGTCATGTGCTGGTGTGTGTCTATGTTATTTTATGCAATAGATCGATCAGATTGCAAAATACACAGACACTGGAGAATGGAAAACAGTAGAGAAACACAGTAAGCAAATACAAGAACACAACAGATTAATAAGGAGTTCACCCTATCCTCCAGGGCTACATCTCTGGCCCAGCTATCAGTGGTGGCCTTCTTTTATTGTGTCTTTAAAGCAAAGAATTACAATGAGGAACTCAATTTGAGTCTCCTGAAATAGAAATGATGCTTGGTAGGGTGGTTCTTGGATTCCCCAAGCCACTAGAGTACACAAACTCTTTGCCTCGCTAGCTCTTGACCTCTCTGGTCTTTAATGGGAGGAGCCCAATGTGGTGCTTAGTTCCCGACAGATCCTCTCAGGGATGGCTCGATGCTGCCTTATGCTACAGGTCAGCTCGGCTCTCTGTCTTTCTGCTCTTTGCTTCACTATCTTTCATTCTCCGTCTTCATCTTCTTCTTTCTCTTGTTCTTCCTCTCGATGTCCTCTCTCGGTGTCCCCATTGTCTATCTCTGTTCATGGCTTTAAAGTTGATCGATCTCATGACTGTTTGATTCCTCTTCTTCCTCCAACAGATCGCCTGTTGCTGCTCGCTTAGAATTACCTATCTCCGCGTCATCGTCATCGGCTCATAGGGAGTGGCTACTTGACTTCCCATAAACTATGCCAACTTTTCCCTGTCGATTTGGTTTTCCAGTTACGTCGTGGAATGAGTCATCCTCCACCTCCGCAGTCAAATCGGACCTCAAATCCTTATGTATCATAGCTTAATCCCTTGTCAAATCCGATTCTTTCATTGGGCGCGTTCTTAGTCGTTAGATCTAGAGCCCCCAGATCTGACGCCATTCGCTCATTTCGCATGG
This sequence comes from Pinus taeda, assembly GCA_000404065.3. Lineage (NCBI taxonomy): Eukaryota > Viridiplantae > Streptophyta > Pinopsida > Pinales > Pinaceae > Pinus > Pinus taeda. The sequence goes on from APFE030596062.1 coordinate 95,234, forward strand.
TTGACTTGCTTGACCGTTAGTGTGTGATGAGTGGCGGTTTTATCTCTCCTCCGCCTGCCACGCATCGAGCGCTGAGTGGAATCGCTCGTTTTTCTCCAAAATCTGCTTACTGCCCAAGGGTGCCCCCAATAAATACCGCTGGTTTTGGAGCACAGGTCCCGCCTTTAGCCTTTAGTGCTTTTCCCCACGGTTTTCCCGGCTTCCATGTGACCAAGCACTCGTGGCCTCTCCTTCTTGAGGGGTTTTTCCCAGCAATTAGTGCTAAGCACTAATCACGCATCAGAAAATACCTCCTTTTCCCGATCCGGGCTTCCCAGGTGCCAGTTTCACCTCTTGCACGGTCTCCATGGGCCTCGGTCAGTGCGCTTTGACCGAGGTCCTCATTGTTCCACGCTGGCTACTAACTGCCACTGTTCAGAGGTTTTTTTGATCGCTCTGTGCTCTTTGAATTCGAAGTGTGTCCTGTTCTGATACAGTCATGGTGCTTTGATTATTTTTCATGGATCCAATTCAGAACATGGCCTTCCCACTGAAAAGCTTTTGGACCACCAAAAGTTGGTTTTCAAGCATCGACTAAGTGAGGGTACTGTTGTCTCACTTGTCCAATCTCAATCCACTTTGCACTGCTCGGCTTTGAACCCTTGAGCCCTACTTTGAGGTACTCAACATCTCCTCTGTGTGTCGTCCTCACCTTCCTGTCCATTACTATGTCTTCCTGCAATTCATTAAGATATTCAGGTAGCAGGTCATCAATAGAAGGTAATTGACTCTGCTCTTCAGGATCCTCAATCAGAGAAGGTTCAAACAATCTCAAGCAATCTACATTTACGATTGAGTAGATGTGCATGTAAGTTGGTAGATCAAGGCGAAAAGCATTTTCACCAATCTTCTCAAGTATCCTAAAAGGTCCATACCTGATAGGATTTAGCTTTTTACCTTCACCTTGCATCCTGTCTTTGCTGATATATAGCCAGACTTGGTCACCAACTTGAAAACTATGCTCCATCCGATGCTTGTCATCCCTAACCTTGTATTTGGCTTGGCTCTTTTCAAGCTATTCCTATACTGCTTGGTGGATCTCCTAGATTTGTTTAATGAACCTAGTTTCCTTGTCCACATCATTGTGTCCACCAACTGTGGTATCTTTACCAAAGACAAAATCCAAAGGAGACCTTGGTGTGAAACCAAAATAAGTCTCAAAAGGAGATCTCTGTGTAGAAGATTTTTTTGCTCTGTTGTAAGCATGCTGCACATAACACAAATTTTCATCCCAAAGCTTAGGATGTTTGCTACAATATCCTCTGAGTAACTGGATCACTATCCTGTTAACTACTACTATTTGGCCATCAGTTTGTGGATGAAAAGTTGTGCTTTTCTTCAGTTTGGTGTCCATCAATTCCCATAGACTTGACCAAAACTTTCCCACAAATCGGGTGCCTCAATAAGATACAATGGAAGTGGGTAATCCAAAATGAGCCCATACATGTTCAAAGAACAGTTTTGCAGTTTGTTCAGTTGTAATCTGTTTGTTACAAGGTATCAAAATACACATTTTGCTGAACCTATCCACAACAACATATAGATAATCATGACCTTTCCCAGATTTAGGCAGTCCTCCAACAAAATCCATGGAAACACTTTCCCAAGGGTGAGAAGGAACTGGTAATGGAGTGTACAAACCTAGTTTTCTATTGCTGGGCTTGCTTTTAGCACACATAGTGCACCCTCTTACATATCTAGAAACTGTCTCATTCATTTTTGGCAAATAACAAAATCTTTGCAGCTGTGCAACTGTTTTACTTACCCCAAAGTGACCTGATATTAGAGAAGTGTGTGCTTCTCTAATTATCTTTACTCTCTCAGTTTGTGGAATGCAGAGTTTCCCACAATGGTATAAGAGTCGGTCCTTTACATGATAATTCTAATTCTCTACTCGTTTTCCTTGATTTAAAAGTTGCATATACATCTTTAAAGTCTATATCTTGAGCATATTGTTCAATGTAGCTTTCATGTAGCATAGAATTATGCTTATGTATAGTAGATGCATTTATAATGGGTCTAGGTAACATGTCTGCAACTTTATTATGTATGCCCTTTTATATCTGATGACTAAATGAAACTTTTGTAGAAAACCCATCCATCTATATTGTCTTGATTGCTGCAACTTAGTTTGGGAGTGTAGATATTGAAGTGGTTGATGATTAGTATGTATTACTGTCTCTTTGCCCATTAAGTAATGTTTCCACTTCTTCACACTCTGAACTAATGCATACAATTCTTTATCATACGTAGGATAGTTAACTACTGCACGATTAAAAGTCTCAAAATGATAGCATATGGGTTTACCGTGCGGTGTCAACACTGCTCCCATGGCATAGTCACTGGCATTTGTTTGGATCTCAAATGGTCTTTGTAGATCAGGCAGTGCTAGTACATGTGTTGTACTAATCTTTTCTTTCAAGGTGTCGAAGGCTTTCTGATGTTTGCCTCCCCATTGAAACACCTTGTTCAATCCTGTTAAATCATGTAAGGGATCTGCAATTGAGGAAAAGTTAGAAATGAACTTCCTCCAATATTGTGCTGCCCCTAAGAGCTTCTCACTTCTGTAGCAGACTTGGGTTTAGGCCAGTTTACAATGACTGCCACCTTAGAGGGATCTATTTTCAATTCACCACCCCCTACTATATGACCCAAATAATTCAAAGATATTTTTGCCAAATTCACATTTTGAGAGTTTAACATAAAAATTTTCTCTTTTCAAAACATCTAGTGTCTGTTTAACATGCTTTAAATGTTCTTCCCATGTTTTGCTAAATATCAAAATGTCATCCAGATACACAATAACAAAATCATCAAGAAAAGGTCTTAGTACATCATTCATTAATCTCATGAAAGTAGCAGGAGCATTAGTTAAGCCAAAAGGCATAACCAGCGACTCATACAATCCCTGCTTTGTTTTGAAAGCAGTCTTCCATGCATCTTGTTCTGCAACTTTGACCTAATGGTATCCACTGTGCAAGTCTAGCTTGGTGAAATAAACAATTTCTTTCAATTGATCTAAAACATCATCTATGCGAGGAAGGGGATAACGATTTTTGATTGTTATATTATTAGTGCTCGGTAGTCAATGCACATTCTCCACGAGCCATCTTTCTTTCTCACCAAAACAATTGGTAACCCACATGGTGATGTGCTAGGCCTGATGAACCCTTTCTCGAGCAACTCCTGCACATGCTTCTTGATTTTAGCATTCTCTAAAGCAGACAACCTGTACATTCCAATATTAGGCAATGGAGCATCTTGCTGCAAAATAATATCATGTACTATTTCCTTTTTGGGTGGCAGACCTTTAGGTTCTTGAAACAAGATATCATACTCTGAAACAATTTTTTCTATATCAGCTTTCTATTTATCATTACAGCCCTCAAATACATTGGTTTTATCAGGTTTCTTTTCCTTTACAACCATCAGTAAGAATTGTTTGCCTGAATTTATCATTCTTTTCATCTACCCTGAGTTTATGAGAGTATAATTATTCCCGAGCTTATGAACTCTTACAAAATATTCGATTCCATCTTTAACAAGTAGATACTTGTTCTCAGCTCTATAGAAAATAGCCTTTCTATCATACAAGTAAGGACTTCCTAAAACAATTCCACATATATCCAAAGGAATTATGTCTAACTCAACCTCATCTACAAATGCTGACCAAAAAGAAAACTTGAGTTTGCATTGTCTAGTCACTTGTAGTTTTGCTTTATCATTCAACCATCCTAATGGGTATGGTTTCTTGTGAGCTGTAGTTGCTAATCCCAATTTCTTTACAATTGCTTCAAAAATTAGATTTACTTGTGAACCATTATCAAACAAAGTATCAATCTTTTGATATTTGGAAACAAGTCGAATATGGAAAAGCTCATGTCTTTTCCTCTCATTCTCTTCATCAATAATAGATTGAGAATAATTACTAGTAGATGCTTCAGAATTATTACCTTTATACCTGTGGCTGCAATGGTTGTTTCATTTCCCGAGTCTGATCCCAAATATTTCTGAATAGCTGCAACAATCTTCTTCTTCTTGCCCTCAAACTTCTTAGGCCTCAGCTTTAGATGAAAAATCCAACAATGCTCATCATCATGCCCATCCTTTTTACAATGAGTGCATGAAGCTTTGCTTTTCTGTGTAGTGTTAGCCTTCCTTGCTTTCCACTTCTGCCTTCTTTTCTCCTTGCTCTTGCTTGCAGTGGGTTGGGATGGTCCCCCAACTTCTGGATTTTCATTCTTTCCTCTAGCTTCTAGATGAGTAGCTTGTACAGATACCTCATCTATACTAGTGGGATTAAACATGAGGATGGTATGCCTCATGTAGCTATGTAGACCACCCTTCAAAAGAGTCTCTGGTAAGTCTAATGAGTTTCCTAGAATCAATGCTCTCTTTCTAAATTCTTGAGTGTATCCTTGCACACTTTGCCCTTTCAACTACCGAAGAGTTTACCAACTCATCATGGCTTGTTGCATGTAGGCCAATGGATAGAACTTCTTTTTTATTGCAGAAACAAACTCACTCCAGACAGAGATAGTCTTACCATGTATTTTCATATTAGCTTGGGTTCTGCCTTCCCACCAAACCAAGGCGTAGGCTTTCCAGTTTAATCTTGCTCTTGCCTGAGTCGATGTTCTGTACTCTGAAATAAACATCAATTTGTCTAATCCAATTGTCCAACTTTTCTTCATTTAGCTCTCCATCATATATAGGAAAATAAAATTTAACATCTAGTTTGATCAAAGATGCTTTATGCACAGGGCTATTAGGAGGTGTGAGAAAGCTCTCCTCTTTCCCTTTTCCTTTTGAGTGGTCATGGAAATGTGATTCATCTTCTCCTTTGTCTTGTTTAGAGCCTGATGAATCTTCATCCTTATGTTTTCTAAAGTCCCTATACATTTCTTCTACCATGGACTTTATGGCTAGGAAACTTTCTATGAATTGAGGGTCTGGCCCCACAGAACCTTCCTTTGACATTTTCTTCCGAGGATAGACTCTCCCAATTTTAGGCTTAGTTTCGACCAACTCTCCTTCTCCTAATTTGAGGTTTGATCTAGTGAGCATTCAACAGCTAAACCAACACAAGCTTGTCTAACCTTAACAACCTAAAGCTCTGATACCACTTGATCTGAAAATCACCCTATGAGTGATCTCAATTAAAGAATTGTTAATTGAAGGTATTACATACTCATTTGTTGGTGTGTGTCTATGTTATTTTAGGAAGCAGATCGATCAGATTGAAAAATACGTAGACACTGGAGAATGGAAAAAAACATAGAAACACAGTAAGCAAATACAAGAACACAACAAATTAATAAGGATTTCACCGTATCCTCCAAGGCTACATCTCCGGCCCAACTCTCAGTGGTGGCCTTCTTTTATTGTGTCTTTAAAGCAGAGAATTACAATGAGGAACTCAATTTGAGTCTCTTGAAATAGAAATGATGCTTGGCAGGGTGGTTCTTGGATTCCCCAAGCCATTAGAGTACATAGACTCTTTTCCTCGCCAGCTCTTGACCTCTATGGTCTTTAATGGGGGGAGCCCAATGTGGTGCTCAGTTCCCAACAGATCCTCTCAGGGATGGCTTGATGCTTCCTTATGATGAAGGTCAGCTCGGCTCTCTGTCTTTCTGCTCTTTGCTTCAGTGTCTTTCGTTCTCTGTCTTTGTCTTCTTCTTTCTCCGGTTCTTCCTCTCAGTGTCCTCTCTCGGCATCCCTGTTCTCTATCTCTGTTCATGGCTTTAAAGCTGATCGATCTCATGACTGTTTGATTCCTCTTCTTCCTCCGTTGGATTGCCTGCTGCTACTCGCTTGGAATTCCCTGTCTCCACGTCATTGTCATCGGCTCACAGGGAGTGGCCACTTGTCTTCCCACGAATTGTGCTAGCTTTTCCCTGTCGGTTTAGTTTTTCAGTTACGTCGTGGAATGAGTCATCTACCACCTCCGCATTCAAATTGGACCTCAAATCCTTATGTATCGTGGCCTAATCCCCTTTCAAATCTGGTTCTTTCATCAGGCGCGTTCTCAGCTGTTAGATCTGGAGCCCCCAGATCTGACGCCATTCGCTTATTTCACGCGGTTTCCTTGCTTGATCGTTAGCATGTGATGAGTGGCAGTTTTATCTCTCCTCTGCTTGCCATGCGTCGGGCGCTGAGTGGAATCACTCATTTTTCTCCAAATTTGCTTACTGCCCAAGGGTGCCCCTAATAAATACCGTTGGTTTTTGGAGTGCTTTTCCCCACGGTTTTCCGGCTTCCATGTGACTGAGCGCTCGGGGCCTCTCCTTCTCGAGGGGTTTTGCCCAGTGATGTGTGATTAATGCTAAACACTAACCACACATCAGAACCTACCTCCTTTTCCCGGTCCGGGCTTCCCAAGTGCTAGTTTCACCTCCTGCACGGTCTCCATGGGCCTCGGTCAGCGCGCTTTGACCGAGGTCCTCATCGTTCCACGCTGGCTGCCAACTGCCACTATTCAAAGGTTTTTCTGATCGCTCTATGCTCTTTGAATTCGAATTGTGTCCTGATCTGATACAATCATGGTGCTTTGATTATTTTTCATGGATCCAATTCAGATCACAAGGGCCATTAGCACCAGTCTTATAAACTGGGAAAAATAGAAGGTTTTGGGGAAATGATGCAAAAGGGAATTGTTCTTCTCATGAAGAGGGACACAATGGGAGTTTCTTCATGAAGGGTAAGCATGTAGGGTTCACTGTAGAAGTCCTCCGGGTTCAAGGAATGGGGAGTATAGGGACAGTGACAAAATGCTGTGTAATAGTCACATCTTAGTAGAATCTTGCAAATAAAATTTTGTCTATAAATGGAGTTTACAACTATGATGGACATGTTCAAAAAGAGAGTCTTATTATTTCTAGTGGACTTTTGTGTCTAGAAGGTATTTTCTTCAGTTGTGAGAGTTTGGATTCCACATAACCATTTCAGTAAGGTGACCAGTATCTTTGATGTTTCCATCTAGGTTATTGTTTCTCAGAAGTTTAAGATTGAAGGTTTGCAAGATTCTATTCCTAAGGAAGTGGATTTGAAATTTGATAAAGCTTGGACAATTATTTGTGAAAGATGGCATTGTTCACATATTTTGAGAGGAAAGAAAAAGAAGAATAAGAAAATAATATTAGAGGTGATGAAAATAGGTTCATAAACATTTGAAAATCATGAAATGAAGTAATTATTGTGGGACTAATAGTTCAATACTACTGTAATCCACCAGGAAAGTCTTCTGCAGCATTTGGAAATGAAGTGTTGATTTCATGTGTTGTGAATATTGGTGCTCAAGTTGCATCTGTTTTGTTTATTGAGGATGGAGTTGCTATGCCAACAATAGGCATGACTCTTTCATATGGTGGGGAATATTTATCAAGGCATCTCCTTGATTGCAATTCTTAGGTAAAGACCCTCAAGTAGGTCTAGTGTTATTTTTTATGGTGTTGGTGAAATAATCAATGACCCACATTGTCAAGCGCCAAAAAAATCTAGTGCGCTGTATTTGATAAAATAGGTACCCTCACAAAAGGAAAACCCTCTGTTACTAGTGCTAAAGTTATATCAAATATGAAACTAGGATAATTTCTCAAAATAGTTTCTCCTTGGTTTACGATCTAACAATAGAATCTTAACCTTACCCATGCAATTATGACCTTATTGCAATCTTCTAACATTGTCTTCCCATTCCAAAACTAGAGCTATTACTAAATTCCCACCAATTATAGCCATGACTCCACAATCAATGTAAATAGCATTCAAGCGCCAAAAACACACGATATTTTTCAAGAATTCAATGTTAGATTTAATCCTGACCATTGGCACAACTAATCCAACAATCCTCATACATCCTAGAGTATTGAGTTAGGGTTCACTCTATAATTTTAGTGGCTTCCAAAATTCAAACAAAGGTTGGATATAAAATGATTCCAAAGCTAGCAAAAACTGCACTACTCTTCCACATGCAACAAAGGTTTATATCTAAAATGATTTCTTATTTTCACTATGATTCAAACAAGATTTCATTAGATTTGTATGGTGACCTCCACTTCAAACACATTCAAAAAAATCAATTCAAACGTAGTTGAGAAGTGATCATCGATTAGCAAGGGCAGTGGCAAACTACGTATATCACTTTCATTTTTTTTGCAAGCCACATACAACTACAGATATGTAGGGGCTTGGGACCAAGAATACTGCCTGATTAACTTCTGAAAAATTTGAAGCTCTTATCGGAAAATATGTAAGGCGTTCAATATATGGGATAGATATTTTGGTTGGTAACTGGAAGCTATTTTTTGAGTGTGGAGTGTCTACACCTTTAATTGTGGAGGATTATTTAAAGGATATGGAATAACATGGCATAATACAAATTTTGGTGGCCTTTAATAAAATACTAGTGGCAATGCTGGCCATTTCTGATCCACTTAAAAGGGAGGCAGTTGTTGTCATATAAGGTTTAAATAAAATGGGCACACACCCAATCATGGTTACAAGAGATAACTATACAACAAATCAAGTTTTTCTACAAGAGTTGGTTACTCAACATGTCAAGGCTAAGGTCATTCCTACTAACAAAGATGAAATAATTTGTTCTCTTTATAAGCATGGATTTTATGATTTGCAATGGGAAGCCATATATAAATCCCAGGAACTCAAATGGGTGAATAACAAGCACTTATTGTTCTCAGTTTCTTCAACGAAAAATTTCCAAAAATGAAAAGTAATCCACCATTGAAATAAAACACAATATCCCACATCAATATCATTTGTTGCATATGTAAAGCTGACAATTTTGTTGTAGTCCTAAGTTCTCTCAAGCAAATGAAATCAAAAGGCTTCTACCTAAATATCATGTTCACAATACTTATAAAATATATGGGTGATGGGGGATGTTCGAAAATATGGCGTTGGTTCTCCACCAAATAAAATCCTTTAACTGGAAATTGAGATCATCCAAATAGAAACCTTAAAGTGGTTCAAGTTCTAGATTGACAAAATGTAGGGCCCATACCCGTGCCATACACCCTGCCTTAGTAGAACTAGATTCCATAGAAGATTGATTTCTTATCATCATAGGAGAGCCAAAGCTAGCCACTAGTTGTGCTTTTCTATCATCAATACTTCTAGGTTAATCAGAAAATCCTTACGACCCAATTGGTTTCCTGCACATGATGATCATAGACATACAATAGAATCTTGATATCATTCTTCCCTTTCCCAAGGAAAACTTTAGACTTCCAACGATAAATAGGGCATCAACCCAATATTTTTCTTATCCATTTCAGTAGCCAACTCCTTATTTCATTGGGGAGTCAAACACATAAGGAAGAATATTCCCATGTTCCTCCATCACAACCTTGATATGGAGGTTGGAATTAGTTTTACTCAACCTTGAGAGGTATGAATCAAATGTACTAGTCAAAAGGTCTCATTAATTAAACAATGGAGACATTTTCAAGTATATATCCATGGACATACATTCCATAATGCCAAATCTCAACAAGGCTCATAGAAATGAATCAACACAACTATTTAGAATATACAATGGTCTTTAATGCTTTTGTCTTGTTGATTCATCCATTTCCCTCTGAGACTAATTCTCATAGCTCTGAGACTAATGTATCTATGTTATGATCTTAAATCCTCTCATGCTTCCCAAGTAATCCATATACTTTTGAAGATCACTTTTTTTGTTGCTCCTTAAGACAATGATGTTAATATTAAATTTCTTTCTTCTGTATATATCTCCATTAACTTTATTTATGTTGAAGGTTGTGCTACAGTTTTGGAAAAGAGTTAATTCGAAGATTACGTTCTAAGGTTCTTTGGCATTGTGTCATGTACCTCCTATAGGAATATAAATATAGTTGAATAACCACTATTCCTCCTATATGCACCCTCAAGAGATAAGTGACCACTATTCTATAAAGATATGTTAGGGATTTATACTCGTACAATCTTGCATTTTCATGGAGAAATTTCCATCATAAAATATTTAGTTTTGTGGCATAACAGTCATAAAATATATATGCCAAATGAATTTCTTCCAAATAATGTTCATAACTTCTGACCACACTTATAGAGACATTTAACTTTTTTTGTGAATCTAAAATTTAAATGATACTTTAGAAATGGGTTTTCTTTCTATTGGCCATGGATCTTATCATTCAACTTGTCCATTGTCTCTATAGATTTTGAAGCAACAATTCTTAATCCATCTACTTCTAAGGATGATATAGATTAGTTAGATCTTTGACTGCTTAGAATCACTATAAACTCCACAATATTCACCTTGGGAAATTATATCTTGGACAATATGTTTATTTCTTGACAACCAAGAATCCTCCTATAAGCCAATATTATCACATAATAAGGAAACCAAAAAGTAAAAATCTGACTTCTGAGGTAGAATCACAGCCTATTGAAATTTATGAAGTTTCTTTATCCTTAGGTTCATTAATTCTATCACAATTGATGTAATGATATCATAATACAAAGCATCAGTGAAAGCTTCCATACCCAAAATGTTCATTGGGAAAAAGTAAGAGTGTTTATATTCTAGCCTCCCATGAATCCCAACAGAATATAGGAGCATTATTTTTGAATCCATGAAGAAATTTTCTCCAAATTCATTGGTAAAGGTTTTGATCTACGACCTTACCTCAATCACAAAATACAAACATTGGGTCCCTTCAACTGCCATACAATATTCATAAAAAAATAGGCCAAGTTTGACAACTGGGGATTATTAAAGCTACGTCGTGGATAAAACAATTCAACTCCACTTTTTCATTCTGAACATATATTAATGTGTTGAGCCATGATTACATGTGCACCAAGAAGCAAAGATTTTTCATTTTGTTCACTAGAATGCCTTAGTTAAGTTTGATATAACACCAATACAAGACTATTGTGTGAAGTGAATTCCATAGGTATTTTACACATATTACAAAGTATATGAACTTTATATTGGAAATTATTGGTGTTTAGAAAGAAGCTAGAGAAATATTATAGATATGTAATTAAATATTTATCATATCTCTTTTATTCCAAAATATCTAAATAGGTGCATGGGAGAGTAGATCGATGAGGCATCCCCTCCAAAATTTCTTATGGACCATTCTTAACTCCTTTCTCATTCTTGCAGTATCCTCTTATGAGGGAGGATCTACCCAGGTGTGGCTTTGCCTTTTGGTATTGGGTCAAGATCTCTGATAGATCACAAACTGAACCCTTTTTTTTTGTTGTGGCATAAAAACTAATATAGTTTTTCTAAATAGTAAGGTTCCTAGACTGCATGAAATTCACACAGGGACTTCACTAGGGGGGAAATACCATACCAAGCATGTTCATATTGGGGGATATATATTGAGGAAAAAATGACATAATATATTGAGCATATAAAAGGGCTTAAAGGGTTTTTTATATTGACACTTATAAAAAATGGAGCTCAAAGTTAATGAAAAACTATAAAGGGGTATAAAAATGTTAATGAAAAATTGGATACCTACAATATCTAGTGAAAGTAGTGGTTTTTTAAATTGGGAAGGTGTATTGAGTTCATATTGGTAGGGGGTTGCATAATGTGATTTTTAGAGGTATTTTCCAATATGTAGTCAAATCAAGGGTATTTTTTAGTATTCCACAAATGCACATGATATGTCAGTGGTTCATTGGGTGAAGTCCCCATGGAAATTCATCGGATTTTATCCTTTAGGGGAATCCAAAAGATAATTCAAACAATTCCATTCCCAGTCCACGTATTTGTGAAGTATTCAATCACTGCCACAGAGAGAAATGAACTGATTATGATATCCACTACCAAGAGAGATGACAAGTTTCTTGCAAAGTGCTCCACTGTATTTGGAATGAATTTTCAATGAAATTTTCTTTCTTAGAATAAATCACCATCTCCCTATTTCCATGACTTAAAATGTTACGAAATTATGTTTAAATAGTAGGGAAAACAACAACTTGTAGTCAATCAATTTGAAAAATTTGCATGCTCTATCCAACAAAATTTAAATCATGCCTTTGTAATTTGGAATATCAAAACCCCAAACAACGTTTTTGGCATTTCTGCAAAGATCTTGCTGTCTTGTGTAGTTTTCCATGTTTTAATTGATACAATTGAGATACTACTAAAATTTGGGGATGGACAATCCTTATTGAAAGAAATTATAAAAAAAATATTATTTCTCTTGAAATATATATATTCAACATTCTTTTTCAAAAACTATGACTAGCTAGTCCTATTCCTTGGCATTCATAAACTTGTGTGAGCATTGGTTTTAGAAAGTCACTTAAAGTGGAAATTGTTAAACTTAGAGTCTACAGTAATACATGAAAGAACTCAGTAACAATCCTTAGCAAGCGATTGATTAATTAATTTTCTAATTCATTGTATTCCAGTAACACATGCATTTCAAGAACCAACTAGGAGACCTACTCAAAGGTTTCTCATTGACTCTCCCTAACTCCTTTCTCACTCACCTACTCCCATCATATGATGGAGCATATACTCTTTCAAGTGTGCCTTCACCTCTTGTGATTGGGCCAAAATATCTATTAGATCTTCAACCGTCCTCTTAAATAGCTACATTTTTCTCAATAAACCCAACTATTCCATTAATACGAATCAAGTAGAAATTCCCCCTTATATCTTCCTTTAGGAAAATCCAACTTGAAAAAATATTTCTCCCAAAATAAAACATGTTCAAGTTCCTATCATTTTGGTAGTTGTAGCCAAAAATGAAGTATGCCAAAGTTATTGGAATATGTTGTTTAATATAGCTTTTCAATTGGTGAGGGAAGCATTTACCGTCTTCACCTAGACTAGCATAAAAAATATAGCCATCTAACAAATTTGGTTCAATCTTAGATGGGAACAAATGGCAATAAATATGAACAAGAAAAGGAAAAATGGAATGTTGTACTAATAAGTAACCTATGAAATACAAACCCCATTAAGTATATGTGTGTAGGGAAGACAAGTTTTACTCTTTGTAGAATCAACAAATGCTATGAAATACACTATGAGTGAAAATTCATTGAGATTTAGGGCTGAAGCAATAGCCCAAGCATTGACATCCGAAGACTAGGAGTAGAGCTACATGTTTTTATCTTGAGGTTACATCGAAGGGATGGATCCAACTTTGTTAATGAATATCGATATAATTATTGAATAGTAATTTTGGAAAAGATATTCAGGTTTCCAAGACTCTAAATGCTCAAACCATACAGGGAAGCCATTAATCTATTCTTCTACAATGCTATGGACAATATTCTAGGGTTATGATCCCTTTCTAAATCCAAGAATTTCATTTGACTTAATATTGCCCTTTTCATTCCTGTTTATTTTTTGTGAATGAAATATTTTCCTTATGAATGTTTTTGAAATGTAAAAATTTACAATTTAACTTCTGAGGAGAATTTTATCCATCTTAAAATCATTTATTTATTTTGATATTTGGCATGTGATAACTGATATTCATTTGTTTATATCTTCTCAAATTTCTCTCTCTCTCTCTCTCTCTCTCTCTCTCTCCCTTCTAGACACAATTGAATTAGTTTCTTCTACTAAAGCAATTCATGTGAACTAGTTTCCAAGCACGAATTTCCCTTGTTGTTTATCCTTAGAAAATTGAGATTGAATAAAAATTTTCCTTGAGAATAAAACAACTGAATATTTCTTTCACATGTCACTTCTTCTCAAACTAAATGTATCTTCTTTATATGAGTTTCTTCTCTTGAGGCTAATTCCTCTACTAGAAATTATAATCAGTTTGTGACCTAAGACAACCAAGTCGAACAAGATTATAGGTACAACTTATGAAGAACATAAAAAAATATCTGACCCAATTGAGTTAAAGATACTGCACATTGTATCTAAGTTTAAGAGTAGTGGTAAGTTGTATGCAAAGACACCCTCACCAACATTGATCGATGAAGGAATTTTAAATTTAAATAATAGGTGTAATATTTCTTAAATAAAACTAATAACTTTCAAAGTATTCATTTAAGTAATAATCCATAGGTAAGGCTCTAGAAGCCTATGGTCCAACAAAAGACAAATAATTTACTCAATGAAAATTGCAGGAGAGAAATATAAAGCTTAAACTATGTTTGGACTTAGTATGCATCCAACCTAGAAAAAATGTATAAATTCAGGTTTCAATTGAGAGCCTTGATAATTCATGCTCTATTCTTGTACAGTTCATCCAACAGAACAATATTTATTTTCTCTACCCATGATGTAAAGGTTGGATGTTATCATCAAAGAGCTGTTAATTCTCTTGAATATTTGGTAGGTTTCAACGAGTCTGTAACAGACAAAGTTCATATACATAATATTTGGAATATAGTAATATCCATAATAAGAAAAGTAATAATATATATAATTAATAGTTATATATAAGAATTTGAATGTACAAGTCATATCATTGGTTCTAAATGAATGTTGAAATTCGGTTACAAGTTGAATTTCTAATCTTGGTGTTAGGGCCTTTGTTTTGAGATTTTGCAGAGAAGGCAACCAATGACAAGTGGTGGAGATGATCGTTGGGGAATTGTGGAGTTGACAGCCAAGGGATTATTAGAAATTTAAGGACGACTGACAGTCATTAAGGAATGGCAGGAATAAGAAGGGACAACCGAGCAAGGAAAGACGAGAGAAAACCAAGAATGAAGGCAGTTGAGCAAAAGGAAAGTAGAACTCATAGTCCAAGTGGATGATAGGAGATAAAAAATAGAAGAAAGAGCAAAGGAGGGTTGTTTCTAGCCAGTAGAGTAAGTCTGTAATAGTTCTAATCCTCCTTTTTTGTGGAGTATTATAAAATAATCTATGATCATGTTCGTACAAGTATATGCTGGTTGTGTGATTTCTACTATTAATTTTCAGGCATTGAGCCTTGTGTACTACATTATGTTATGTTAATGGAGAAGAATTTTCTAGAACCACCTTGTGACTTTGAGCATTGTGTTATCTATTTAAATTTTATTGAATGTATCCAGTTAGATAGTTTCCTGATATAGCATGAGTAAATCTTTTTGATTTGGTTAGTTTGTATGTTAAGCTACTATATTTTGGTCTCTTCCATTTGATATGACTCCCCTGGTATATAATTCCACGCTCATCTAACTTCAATCATGACACGCCATGGGTGAGACTCCTTACCCTCCCTAGGTAAGGTGAAAATGTTGGTGTTTCAGTAGAATACAGTGGAGCCTTGTTGGCCTGCTTGTGCCTCAACCCAGGGTCTCAACCCTACTGTAATTTTCATGCCAACAAATGGTTCTATTGTCGGGACCTGAAATTCAAAAGGAGGGTTTAGAATATGGTATCAAGGATTTTTAAGAAGGAAATACAAAATTTGTGGGAGGAGCAAGTGGATCAGTTTGTCTCTCAGAAAGATCTACTTTTCTGTCGAGCTGCTATGAAAATCAAAGACAAGATCCTATACTCAAAGGCTACAAGTGATCAGTACGAGATATAAAGTTCCTAGAAGAATTGTACAACTGGTTGCATAGATTGTAGGTGAAGTGTAGGTCGCGAGGACAAGCATTGTCTCGTCGCGACTAGACTCTGAAAAATCTCGCGAAGCTTTATTGTCTTGACATAGATTTGATGAGAGCAGTATATTTCTGGGTGTAGACTACACTATAAGGGTATGTTGTTGAGTTCAAGATAGAAAGCCACCAGTCCTTTTCAAAAGTTGATGTTGTGTTCGGAGCGTGGTTGAGAGGGAAGTTGTTGATAGAAATGACCTTTTGGATTAAAGTCTTAATGGTGGAAGAAGTTCTGCTTATATTCCAAAGTCCAAGCATGAAAGTGTAAACACACAGTACTAGGGGAAGGATATAAGGGGAGGGATGCTTCCAATTGGGGGATCATGAGGTTATTAGAAGGATGGACATCGAGGATTCACAGAGGGCCAGGGAAATGAGAGTGCAGATAACAGAGAAATGGCAGGAAAAGGCCATGTAGGCAATTGAAAGGCAACCAGGGGAACTACACCAAGTAGGATAGGTGTTGAGGAGCCCAGAAGTGGAAGTCAGTGTTATGCCCCTATACCAATAGGTGTCATATATCATGATTGACTTGGTTTAACTCTGAAATATGTTCATACCTTTACTTGTTGCAAATGTTTTCCATATTTGTAAAGAAATAAAAATAAAAATAAAAAATAAAAAAATATAAAGAGGGTATGCCCTAAAATAAAAATCAAAGGGAAAAAAGAATAAAGAAAAGGTCAAAAAATGAAAGAAAATGAACCCCAACAAAAAGAAAATACCATGAAAGTGTGCAAGTCCAAATGCCACTGCTTTACTTTTGTGTAATAAAGGTTGTGTGCAGCTTGTCACCTATGCTACAATCCATGGTAGCCAAATAGTTTAAACTTGATTATTCCATGCTTTCAATTTCATGTTTATAGAGATAGAGAATAAAAATCTGACCAAACTGTTTAATCTTGGCAGATAAGTAGATGGGTAGAGTGAATAAAAGGAGCTCAATAGTTTAATCTGGGCCCTTGGATGTAATAAGGCTAGACTTAGATAGAAATATATATGTAAAAGAAAAGAAATTTTGATAAGGGTTTGCCAGTTTAAGTGCACCCTAATAAAGAAGTAAAAATGCTAGGTTAAGTAGGTAGGGTAAGTAGATGATTGTTTGTAGAACAAAGGTGTGATGAATGGTTAAGTTTAATGCTTTAATCTTTTTGCTTTCATCACTTAGACAAATAATGGAGCACAGTAAAGACAGCATATCAAGAATTCAAAGTCAAATTAATTAACTTCCTCACTCATTTTCCCCTAATCTTTACTAATTTCCCCTAAGTACTAAAGGCACCTACAACAAGTTAGAGGGGCTCAGAGCATTTCTCTGACTTTTGGAGGGATCGGATCCTCGGCCCAATAATTTGAAATGCACAAAGTACTTAACCCCCCTTTATCAATATTTCCCCTTCATAAATTCATTTATCCCCTTTATAATGTTTTTCCTAAGTAAAATCCCTATTTTACTTAGGAAAATTAAAAACATTCTCTGTATTAAAAACCCTCATATTCATTTAGCCTAAGTCATAAATGTTATATGATGAAAATTCTTTCGGAAACATTCAACTTAGCACATTTCATATCCTATAAGGTCATATTAACTTTAACTCGTATTATTATTTAACTCCCAAGAAAATAAATCACCCCTTTCCTATATTACTATTAAAAATCCCAAAAATATGTATCCTGCCCTATTGGTTTGCAAAATAACCATAATAAAGTTTGATAAATGGGATTAATTAATCGACTTGCGATTAATTAAGAGCCAAATCCCCCGCCATGCTAACAAAGGATTAATTAATCATCCAGATTAATTAATAAATTATCATCCAATCACATCACCCCCGATATGATTAAGGCATTTAATTATGGTCCGGCCCCTCCATTTAACTCCCAGCCAATTTCCAATGTCGTCCACCGTCCGATCAGATCTCCTAGATCCGATGGCTATCGCTCATATCTCGTGGGCCCTTCGGTCAAACGTTAAGCACGCGATATGGGCGATTTTTCAAAACTCGCCAATGCAACATGTCAATCAATCAATGGAAGCACGTGACCCTCCTCCAAAACCACTCACCTCCCAAAAGCGATGTGATGAAACCCGCTTACCGCCTCCCATAAACGACAAAATGTCCCGTCATTCAATTGATACCAACTGTCACTATCATTAACCCGCCAAAATATTGACTTATGCATAAAAAAAAATGTTCATTATTTTCCCTTTTTGTCCGAGAAAACGACCTCTGCCTCCCATGCATGCACAGAGTACATCCCAGTCCAGAAACTGACTTTCAACCGTCAACCGCCAACAGTTGTTGAACTCCAAAACTTCTCCAGTCTACTGTGCGCACCCACAGAGCCATCACCATAGCCAATTGTCCCTTCGACCATCTGAAAAAGGTATTTACCATATTCCAATCTCAAAATCCCTGTTTCAAACTAAAACCTCCATTTAATTTCTCTTAATTTAAGCAAGTTAGTGCAATTGAACTTTTCCTTGACTTTGAGACTATCCCAAGTACTTGTTTTACCTGAAAAAACGTTGGAAACCCCCAACTTTCCCCTTGAAAACACAAAAACCAAGGATGGAAACCCCAGTTGCCCTAAACATCGTTCCAGTCAATGCTCCCCATAAAGACTTAGACCACCTTCCCTTGGCCAATAAAGACTTCCAAATTAAAGACCTTACATTTAGTGACTCCCCCCTGAAGCTATACTACAAATATCAGGACAATTATCTAAATAATGTCGATAAAATTGGTCTTTGGGAATCAAACCTCCCTAAATACCAATTTCCCACTGTTCACATCTTCCTAGATATTGTCCATCAATACCATGCAAACTATAATCCCAATCTAAGAGATGTGATGTCCCCCAACCAACAAATCCTTTTCACCATTACAGCAGAATCTATCAATAACATGTTGCAACTACAACCTAGCCAAGACCTTGCCCCCTATCCATTACTGATTTACTTGAGAAATCCTCAAAACTATCTAGCTCAGAGATCACTCGAGCCTGTCAGACCTTCATGGAAGAGAGATACATAACAAAAGACCCCCCTCCTTATATGACATGTGCTTTCACTGGCCTGGGTAGGGACATTATCTCCATGATTAGTTGCATTCTAGGTTTTACAACTGATGAGTATGTAGATGAACTTACCTTTGCCTACATGACTATATTCACCCCTGGTTAGCCTCCTGCTACCAAATATGATTGCTACATTCATAGCTGACAAGATGCATGACCAATTCATGAGGCTAGAGAATGAGAGAGTTTTCAAATGTTCTATAGTTCTGTATCACCTCTTCCTTTACTACCAAACTGACAAATTCCCCTTCTTTGTGCATAAGCTTGATACCAAAGGGAACTGTAGGTCAGTCATTTTCTGGACCTCTATTTTTCACTACTCACCCTCTTCTCCCTATTCATATATAGATTTCATTGATCAATTTGTCCATCCTATAACTACCATGCTGATAGGAAGTCCCCCTCCTAGAAACAATGATGACATCAAAATAATCCTTCAGTTGTCAAAGTAGTATAGGATAGGTGACTGGTACTTGTACCAGAATCATATTGAGATCAAAGTCTATGGGTGTGAACTGCCTCCATTCAAATTGCCCAAGTATGTCCCCATGAGATTATTTTCCCTGGAGTACTACAGGAAAATAATCAACTCTGATCAAATCCACTTCATGAAAGCAAAAAGAAAGCCCAGTTGAGGATCAAAGACCACTTAGGCCGATTTTTGTGCAACAACAGGAAAGCAGGGCAAGAAGCAGAAGAAATCCTTGAGAGAATGAGATTGAAAAAGATTTTTATCTGGCCATATGATCCTTATAGTTTCATCTGTGATAGAAGGATGAAACACAAGTTGTCACCCTACCTTCATCATAGAATTCCTGAAATAGAACAATATGCCAATTTAAATGAATGGAGGGAAGGGACATTGATA
This sequence comes from Pinus taeda, assembly GCA_000404065.3. NCBI lineage: Eukaryota > Viridiplantae > Streptophyta > Pinopsida > Pinales > Pinaceae > Pinus > Pinus taeda. The sequence goes on from APFE030596062.1 coordinate 114,798, forward strand.
GAACAAGATAGTGATGAGGTCGAAGTTGAAAATGTGATGAAATATTTGGAGAAGAGACTTGACTTGGACTCCTTTGTATAGGTACCTGCAGAGTCTTCTCAAAGGCCAACACCAGAACATAATGCTCCCATAGCAGAGCCTTCACAGAGGCAAGCTCAGGAAACAAGTGCCCCTACATCAAAACAACCAGAAACAGCAGAACAACCAGAGGAATCAGAGAAACCTAAAATCTTGGAAGAATTCACTCCACCACAACCACTACTAGCTCAAACAAACATGGGTGATCATCCAGTACTACATAATCCTCTAAATGAGGAAAGAAACTTGAAAAACGAAAGGGAAGTAGCTACCCCTTCTAGCAGACCCACATATCAACCCTTTGCTAAGAGGCAAAGGTTGAATCCTTATTCGGAGGAAGAATTCATTGGAGAGAATACAAAGATCATAAGGAGGGAAGCAACAGATAGCTTACAGACTTTCCCAACATGTGGGACACTCTATAGTTCACATAGGCAGGAACTGGAAAGGAAACCTAGCACATAAGTATCATCTTTCAGGTCTTCTTCAGAGAAGATCATAGATGTAAAGGGGAAATACAAGGAGATCAGAACAAAGAATGAGAAACTGAAGGCCCAAGCCGATGCTCAATACTTAAAAATGGCCCCCACAAACCAGACCAGACTGATGTCATCCTTTGACATCAAAGAGGGTAAAATGCATATGATTTTCCTGAAGCCCACAGTGCAGCAGCCAAAATCCTTGGCTGATTATCTTAAAACTTATTTTGAAGTTTTAGCTAAGGACATCCACCCAATCGACTAGATTGAGCTTCATAAGCAAATGGGTGAGATGATCTACTCAACACTGACCAACAAAGCAATGATGGCTCATAGGTTGCAAAATTCATTGAGCAACACTACAGATCAATTGCAGCTGAAAAAAAAGCCTCATCACAAGCTAAATATAATAGAATAAAATCATTGGAATAATTAGTAATTGAGTTGGGTCATGACCCAAAGGATGTTAAGGCAGCAAAAAGATTAATCAAGAAGAAAAATTAAGATATAGTTGCACCTAGAAAACAACTGAAATTGCCACCCCTCATACACCCTCAAACTACTGAGGTTATTGAGAAAAAGAATGATGAGGAACTTATGGACTTGGTCCTAAAGTTGAATGAGAAATTAAAGGAAGCTGAGTAGGAATTAGAGAAAGCGTTGTAGTCAGGGAAAAGTGAATCAACTTCCCAGCCTAAAAACTGTAGTGCCAATAGTTTCCACAATAGTCCCTTCCACTATGGCAATTGTTTTAGTGCCAAGCATTCCTTTGGAAACAACCACACTAGTGGAAGCAACAGGTACAACACAAGTAGGTACATCAACACAGAGCACAGAGGACTTAATTAAGTAAATGGAGGAAATGAAGCTCCAAGTAACAAAGCTATAGAAGGTTAAAGAAAAATTTACTACCTTGGAGCAAAAGTATGATCTTTCAAAGATCAATTATGCAGAGGAGAAAAGAAAAAACAAAGGCATGGCTGAACAAATCAAGGCATTAGAGAAGGATCTGACATTTGACAGGCCTTTAGTAGAGATCAGGAAAATATTGTGGACCAATATCATTGATTCCATCAATGATATTTGGTCATCCATTCAAATTATTTTTGAACAGATTGATTTCGTTAAGCTTGCTCTTGAGGCAATTCAGAAGACCAGAGAAGAACTGGGTGGAAAGCCTGAAGAGGCAGTCTGGTTAATAAATTTTCTAAACAGTAAAAGTAGGCAATAGTTGGAGCAACTGGACATTGAGGATAGGATTGCTACTATCCTCGAACTGAAGAGAGTTTTGACAAAAAGGAACGTAATGCAAGGCCTGGAGCAAGGATGTCAAAGTATGCAGGAACATATAGATGAGTTCATGAGAAAGTTTGACATCTTAAGGAGTAGAGGACTCCCAAGCCCTTTAGTCATCAATGATAGGCTGATGGTTCAGATAGGCTACATCAACAAACTACATCAGCAAGTTGAAAGTCAAGCTAGTTCATCATCAGTAAAGGCATTACCCACAGGGAAAGTTCTTTACGATAGTTTAGAGAACCTCTTCTTCATTGAACATGAAGTAAAGCACTTATTCACGGCCCAACCTAATTTTGTGAAATATACTGAGGCTGATGAAAGTTACAGGAAATTGACAAGGACGAATATACCAAAGGAAGAATGGTGGACTAACATGACAAACATCCTTTAAATTACTATGGTAAATATAAATATTTACCACAGTAAAGCTTGGTAAAAAGGATGAAATCTGGTGGATAGGTAAAGTGTGGCAGAAATAGGTGAAAGAGTATCAGTAGGAAAAAGTCAATCAAGATCTAGCACACAATTACCAGAGCAACAACAAGAGCCAAAATTGTGTTTCAACCTTCAGCTCCTTCAACAAATCAAGGGACATCAACAATCTCTTTACCATCTGTCTCTATATTTTAGACCATCTGTCTCTATATTGTTGTAAAAGATATTTGTATTTCCTAGAGTAAATCTCATTTAGTTATGAGATATTTTGATATGATTTTTGTATAAATACTTCTCCATCCGAAGTGTTGAGGGTGGATTCTATAAAATTTATGTAACTCTATACTATCAAGCGAAGAAAGCTTTGTACTCAAGTCTGGATTTTTGCTGGAAAAGGAATAAAAGTTGAGGACATTTCATCAAATTCATGTGCAGTCTAATAGCAAATAAGTATTCTATCCTTGTGATTTATGTGTTTTCTACATGTTTTAATGTTCCATGCATCTTAAAACTAAATGGTAAAATAGTCAAAGTATATTAGAATTAGCTTCATTTCTCTCTGTTATCAATAGTATGCCATTTACATGTTTTCTTCTAAACTATTTCGGCAAAGGAATTATTAATTTCTCCTCTATCCCTATATTTTTCTTTAATAAGTCCCTGGTATAGGATCCTTAATTTCCTTATGCTGGTTGACCTATCTTCCCCTCTTCTTTCTAATCCTAACTTGAGGATTCTTAATTGCCCTCTTATTTTGAACAAAAATATCATCCATTCAAGCCCTGAATTTGTTTTTACTCTGTTATCCTACCTATTGGACTCATACCTCAACAATTTGACTTAATCCAGTGAATTATCCTTGATTGACTCCATAGCCCAATGGCCTGAAGCCTAGTTTGCCCATTTGTTTCAGAATTCCACCACTCTCAAACAAAACAACCTTGAACATTAATAACTAGCCTAATATCACACCAAAACAAAGATAAATTATAAAGAGAGAGCCCTCTCTAAGTACATATTGGCTAGATTATGTACTTAAAAGATTGGTTTGTGGTTACCTCGGACCCCTTTCCTTCTTCCCATAACTTCTAAGGAAAATTTGAGTGATAACAGGCAGGATGGAGGAGAACTCAATGAAAGGGATAGGGACAACTGGAAGATGAGAAGGCAATAGGAGCTCTCCCTCACTGATCACAGGAGAGGGGTTGAACGGAACTAGTTGTGTTGGCTAAGAGGAAGATTTAGAGAATGAGATGTACTTTTCTATGCAGAGACTGTTCGCGGAAGATGATGTGTCTGGAAGAATAAAGGACCCAACCGCCCGAGGCTTAGGTAGCATCTCCCCCAACGTTTTCCCTAGTACTCTACAACAACCTTGACAAATTTCTTTCTAATTTACCTAAGACGATAAGAGTGTATATTATGCATGTTAACTATAAGGTTGGTACTATTAATGGTGGAAATAATAGTAGTAGTCTTTTAGGGTTACATAGATCTCTATAGCCAGGATCACAAGGTTTTTTTCTTTTAGCACAAACATGGCATATAATGGTGGGGTCATTTACAAGATATCCATAATTCTCCAGCAGAGGAAATGAAGATGTAGAGAAACTCTGGTACCTATGTGAGGCTATCCGGAGGGATCGCTAGATGTCTTACAATGTGAAGTTGATAGAATTCCATACCACTCTTAGGGAAAGGTCCTTGAGGTGGTGTTGTAGCCACTACAACACCACCCACATTTTTGGGCATATTCAAAATTTTGGGTACCCCACTACTCACCCTGAACTTCTAGGGTTTGTTGATAGGACCCCAACAGGTTTCTCTCCCAACAAGCTTGCCTATCCAAACCATTTGGTGTGCCCACTCACGTTTCATGCATAACATTAACCCATCATGTCTTATCTCAGATGTAGGCCTCAAAATCACATTAGGGTTTCGAAGGTCAATGGCTTCATTAATAAGTTAAGAGTCTCTCATGATTTTAAAAACCATCTTTGCATGATTCACATTGCGATCAGTAGATTTCCTATTTGTGAGAAGGCATACATGCAATTTAGCTTTCCTTACGATTGGTAGCATTGAGGTTTGGGCAAAACCCTAAATGGGAAAAGGCGATCCCTCTCCTTCTTTGACCTAACTCGGCTCCCGCAAAGAGTGTGTTTCCATCGACATTGTCAGGCATCATAGGAGAGATGGTTGCATGTTATATTCCCCTAGGTTCTTGGTTGGCCCTACAACTCCACATGAGCATTAGGGCTTGCAAAGATTTTATACTACCCTTGCATCCTTGTAGGTCTAGACATATGTGATCGAAGTACTCATGTTATTTTAATCTCTTCTTGACACACCCTGAAGCATGATCACACATATGCATAAGGGTTTGTGATAATACATCATGAAAATAACCTTTCTTTTTCTTGGTCCTCATCCCCTCGAGTGCATTAATATTCCTCAAATCGCCATATTATCCTGCACCCTTAAATCTATAACTGCTCCATTGCTTTCTGCATCACATAAATTGCTTTCAATTCATAAGTCCAGTAAGGTTCCCAAACGTTGTGTTGATTTTCGGACTCAAGAACCTCTTGTTTTTCTCATATAATTTAGTTGCAATTTTGCTATCACCTACAAATGAAATTATTTTCATGGTTTTAATTATTTATCCCTTTTTCTTTGTAGGGATTTAAATGGAGCATAAGGGGCATCATATGGGCATTGCAAGTTATAAATTCTGACATAGGTGTCCTTGTTGAGTTTTTACACCATAGTATGGCCATTGAATATAGAATCAAGGGGTTTCCAACTATTAAGGTATTTACTTCTGGTAAACCCCCATTAGACTATCAAAGAGCAAGGGATGCAAAACAATAGCAGAATTTGCAATTCACCGGTTGAAAACTGTTGTTAAAGACCGGCTAAATGGGAAGACTGGATCAAATAAGAAAAGTTCATAAAGTTCATTAGTCGAACTCACTTCAAGAAAATTTAATGACATTGTCTTCAAAAGTAAAGATCAATGGCATATTGAATGTTATGCTCCCTGGTGTGGACGCTGCGAAAAAACTTGCTCCAGAGTGGAAGAAAGCAACAAATAGATTGAAGGGAAAGATGAATATGGGTCACATCAATTGTGATGAGGAGAAGAGTTTGATGAGCAGGTTCAATGTGTAAGGTTTTCCTACAATCTTGGTATTTGGGTCTGATAAGGAATGTCCAGTTCCTATGAAGGTGCAAGGACAACTTTTGTGATTGAATCCTTTTCCCTTGAGTAGCTTGAGACGAATATTTCTCCTCCAGAAGTGATGGAGCTTACAAGCCAGGATGTATTGGGAGCCAAACGTGCTTCTTCAGCAATCTGTTTTGTTAGTTTCCTGCCCGAAATTTTAGACACCAATGGCACCATCAATGGTTTAAGGAGGATGTCCGGATAGGCTTGCAATTTGAAGCAATTTCCTTCTCCAACAAAACAATACACTGCTCCAAATATAGAGTGTACCTTTCCTTTGAATTTCTCTTCCTCGGTCCTCTCGACCTTCAGTTTCTCCAATTCTGTGGAAAACACATTAGAGTCTAATAGAATCTGCAAACTCTCCACTATCTGTTCTACAAGCTTGATGCTGAGGGGGTCATCGGCTACGACTGAATCCATAGCACTGTCCTCAAAATAATTGCAAAGGATCTGATCCTTTAATTCAAGCGTGGAAATTCCCCTCTCTATAAACTGCTTGGCTTCGGAAACATGAAACCTTAATGCAACAGAAGAGACTTCCAAGATTACATTCTCTAGAAATGTACCTAAACTATTTGCGAAAAACCTTGACTCGATCAATCATAGTGGAGCAACGAGTTATGCATTGAAGTTGCATTTGAACAGGACAGTCGATAGGACACATGCCATGCCACTATGCACAAAATGACAATGAATTAAATAATTCTCACAACACTTGAATGTTATAGTGATGCCCACGTAGAAGCCGAAATATTGTTCTCATCGAAGGATACCGAGCCGTGGAGGGGATGAGATGAGCTAACCGTTAATAGTGCTTCTCGATCCTGATGAAACATGGACAAAGTTTGGAAATATTTTTCAGAACATAGATGACAAAACTACTCGCATGAGTAGTTCCCCGTGCCCATACAACCATGCCAATTCACTCAGCAAAAGGAGATCACTGTGTGTGAGACCCATGAGGGAGAAAGAAGAAAAGTTTCAATACTCTTTCAGCGTTCCTAAAGTTGTTGGCAAGATCTTGGATAGACAAGGTTAGAATCATGCACTCCATCTCAGACTGTCTTTCGGGATCAGGATCATCGGACCAAAATTAGAAGTGGAGTGTTTTCTCTCACTAGTTACTAAGTCAGACTTCGCACCCTGAGGAAAGAAACTAGAAGTGCAACCTCACTCAAAATTCTACTGTGCGACCAATGGTCCGTAAGTCGACCTGGAAGACCTCAGGCTAGTGCCTAGGAGATGTGACCTGTGTTGTGTGGTGACTTGGCGATCTCCAGGGTGGTCGCACTTTTGACTAAGTTGCTAGGTCAAGTTACAATCCCTCATGTGAGCTTCCTAGGAGTGTGACTAGCCAGTAGCTGCATCAATATGACCTTTGGTAAGTTGGGCTCCCACATAGGTTGCAAGGTCGCGTTTTGTGCCTCGGTGAAAGTAGCTAGAATGCGACGTAACAATGGTGCGACTATGCAACTATGGGAAAATAACAAATCACTCCCAGAAGTGCGACTCTAAATTGTTATGAATAAACTGAGTGAATGGCATTTTAATAATTAGACCCAACATGGCTTGTCAAACCATGTCAAAGAATGCAGGCCCAATTATAAGCCAAAATTGAAATTAAATGTAAAGGTCAGGTGCTTAGAGTTGATCGTTGGTTGAGTAAGGAGAAGCAAATTCCTCTCATATAAAACGTGTCTTCTTCTACCAGACGACATTCCACACTCAAGAATTAGAAAGGTTGGTCCATCTACAAGCACTTTAAGTGCCAATGTAGATTGGCCATGGTGCCTACATATAAAGCATAATTCTCACCCAAGGGAAAAGCTCAAGGAATTTGGTGATTTGTATTTAAGAAAATATTCCTAAGAGATTAAAGGAAGGAGGTCAATGCATGATGAACATAGGTCTTGCCAGCTTTTCTACCAGTCCCAAACCAAGATATATGTTGTGCAATGAGAACAAGGGACCTTTTCTACTATACACCAGATGAAGGGACATGAAGCATTGAAATGCAGTGGCTAACCACGCGCTCCTCACACCTTTGCCCAAAGATCCTATTGTATAAATTTGATTCATGAAAGAAAGGAAGAGGTTAAGGTTTAGATTCACTATGATTTTAACCCATGAATAATGATATGAAGACTCTGCAAATCCACCCACTTTGACACTACCATAGCACAGGATAGGACTACCCAGGGGTCCAAAGTTGATTTTGGTTTTTCGTGATTATTGTTATTTATTTATCTATGGTTACATTTATGGTGTGGCTCTTCAATCATCATCATGTATAACCATGGTTATTGTCTTACAGGTTATAGGAGAGCGAGAGATTCAACCTGTGAGGAGAGATCTAGGGTTATTTCATGGAAGCCCTGTAGCTAGGATGCCCAATTAGTAAATATGTTTTCTTTGCATGACTGATCGAGACACTATGGCAATCGTAATGGCATTCCTAGCAGCCAAGGGGCCACACAATTTGGACTTGTACTCTAGCAACCACCTTGGTGACAAGCATTCTAGTATCCACAAGAACCCTCTACATCTTCGTCTTCTTTTCATCATAATGTAAATGTTCTCCTATGATGTCAGTAGTTAAGCTGAGAGAAATTAAGCATGTACTAGGTAGTAGGTTTGAGAGGGCAGTGAGGAAGCTCAAGAGGCATTAAGGTAGTTGAAAGCGCATGAGGGAAGGCTAAAGGTCACGACAGGTGAATGGTCACATAACCTCTATAAATTCCCCCTCATCCCTCACCAAAAAAGGGACTTTAGCACTTGAGTTGAGGCCAATAGAGATAGATGATTGATTCTTGAGAGCTAAGGCCACTCTTCTCTTGGTAGCTAGGAGAGTGGGTTTGCAATAGGGTTAGGGTTTTGACATCGGGCAATGGTATGAACAGCCCATGTTCCACTATTGGGTATTGACCAATTGCATGATATGTATTTGAAGTTGTAGCATATTTTTTAGGTGTTTTCTTTTATCTTTGGCACTGATTCCCATGCTTACTCATGGTCATTGTATTAGTTGTCTGGTACCTCACCATATTTGTATGTGTGCTTTCATATATGCAAGATGTTATGTTCTGATACATAGTGGTTGCATGTATGTTTCGATTTTGAATCTATGTTTACTTTTTCCATACCATGTCGGTGACCTATTGTCAACTACTTTGCAATTAACCTCTGATATGTTATTGTTTATTATGTCTGATGGGGTTTTAGCTCACTAATCATTCTCATCATTTATCTCTTCTTATCATTGTTCTGACTTGTTTAAACCTCTTTTTGCAATTTTTCAATCTTGGGTTGATTTTGTTCCGCTACCCTAGCACTTCACTCTCGCCCCACTTTGGCACCTTCTCATTTGATAACCAAGAGAAAAAAACATTCACGACAATAGTTGGGCCCACATACTGGATGGGGCTCCTATCCCAAAAGGTGTGAGGTCTAATTGGGACTTTACACCGGGGAGACCCCTTACTTGTTGGCAGTACATTTTGGCTCGTCAAAAAATTGGCACTAGAAGGAGGGCCAATTGACATTATGAGCCCTTGGAGCCTGCAGTTTCATCTCATATCACTTAATGGTTATGACCAGAATCTTTCTCTCGGGGTGTTTGTCTGGTTTGTCTATTTTTTGATTTTCCATTCCCCAGGAGCAGCTCCACCACTTGTCTTAGTTAAAGTTTGATGGTGAGGATGGAACACCTTTAATCAAGCACATTTCTGACTTCCTCGAGTTTTGTGAGTCTTTTGAGATTGACAATGAAGAGTTTGTTTGTGCATTTTTCTCCCTCACCCTTGAAGGTCGCACTAAGCAATGGTGCCACACGTTGCCAGCAGCGTCAATTCGTTCATTCGAGCAACTCGTCAGTAAGCTCCAACAAGCATTTGACAAGTATGATTTTCAATATGTGTTAAAGAGGATAAATGAGCTTAGGATGAAACCTAAGAAATCTTTAGAGGATTTTTCTTTCAGATATGTGCATCTTTGTTTTGAATTTCCTGAAAGTGATATCGACTGGGTGTATTTGAATATAAATTTTCAACAATTCGTTCTCGTTTCTTTACAACATTTTCAATTAGAAATAATTCATGTTTCGCATGAGTATCATCATAATTTTCAAATTACAAAGTGTCCATATTATACCTGTAATTTTGTTTTGCCTATCTCTCTGAATCTGGAACAACCTCAACCCCCCGAGGAAGAGATTACTATTTGTGGGATTTCTCATCATAATGAACAATTCTTTCTGGGAAACGGATCTGATGGTCTCACCTCTAAATCCCTCGTACATTCTTTTGGTATTGAATTTGAAAATTACATAACATCTCTTCCTGCTAATGGAATTCCAATTGATTCCATTCAACATACGTCTCACTATATCTTGGGATCTCATTTACCTGCACATGATGGCTTTAGTCTTGTCTCAAGTAAAGTTGATTGTCCTATCAAATCCATGGACCGCAATAGGCCTGCAAATCCGTCTTTCTCTTTGTCGAACGTAAACGGGCCGAATGTGGGTTCGGGTCCAATCGATGCCTCTTCATCTAACCCTTTGCATCCATTCTACCCTGATTTTGTCCATGGGTCTACTGCACCTATGGTTTCTTCAAAACATTCACATCTTTATCTTGCTCACATTGATTGCAATCATGTACATGGGGGTGATGTTTCACAGTCAAGGGATGCAGAGTCTAAACCCATTATGCTTGATATTTTCCACTCACAGGCTTTGATAGGTGAAGGAGAGGGCCATGCATCTCGCCTAGCTCAAGCTGGTTCTCTCATTAATCCCTTTTCACTCTTAATCCAATAAGAGACTTATGTGTCAAATACCCAACTTGATCAAACTGGTTATTTTGGCAATTCTCATTTTATCGGGAATATATTCGCTCATGCCTTTGGTGATTATCCTACGTATCCGTCCGTTGATCCTACGAAGCCACCAGAATTTGCTAACCCAAATTTGAAACGTTTAGGGACTCATCAAGAAGTTGAGGCACTTCAACTTCTACTGATGGTTATGTCAGGTTTGGATGTTCCTGATGAGACCCTTGAACCAAGTCGAATTAGGTTTCTGCATTTAGGGTTTCTGCGCATCGCGCTCCTCACAGCATCATCTTTCGAGATGCGAGCTTGTATTGGAAACCCTCTGATTCGAGCAATGTATCTCTGAGAAAATATTTCCATCACCTTTTGATTGATGCATATCAACCTCTATACCCTAATTTGCTTGTTGAAGGGAGTGCTATGGCCATTGTCTCGAATCCTTTTTATTGTCTCCCAACCAATATAGTCTGGCAACATACACAATCAAATGATGTATTACAGTCTCTTGTCGAGAAAGGGGAAAATCTCCTGACCTCCCCTCTACTTGAGACTCTTTCGGTTGATTCAGTTCATTTTTGGGAATCTAAAGAATCTGATTTGTCGAGCTACCGATCTGTTAATATTCAGATGATGAATCCAATCTGCAATATTTTCACTGATAGTTCTCCGGTCACAACCAACAATAACTATATACACCCATCTAAAAGTCTTGTGAAGCTACCAATATTGGATGGCATGTCGTTTGAACTTTCAGAGGTTGGCCAGGACTATGAGGCACTTTCATTTCTGCTGATGGTTATATTAGGTCCTCACGTCCTTGATGAATTTCATGAACAATTTCAAACTAGGGTTTCTAAAATTAGAGTTTTTGTGTTTGAATCCTCTGGGATCTCAGTTACACCCAATAGTGGCCCCTCTTTTCAGGGTTATCAAGTTGATCATCCTCTACATCATGATAGGTTTGTTGATCAGATCAATCTGGCAGATTCATTTACTAGCCAGCAACATCTTGCCTCACTTGCATTGGATTTAGGGTTAGGCATAAATAGATGTATGTTATGGTTGGATGACTATAAATTCCATGCTTGTGGTTTGTTTTACCAGGATTGGTTGTAGTTCATCTTGAAAGGACTTCTCTGACACATTTCCCTGTAGGCGGACGAGATGTTCTTGTTGTTGTGCATGCTTTATAGGTAAACATGTTATGTTTTGCACAACTCTTTCCACAAATTCTAATTGTTGTCATCCTTGTTTTTGCAGGTTGGAACTGCTGCAGTGGCTGCATTGGAAGTTTAATTTCACATAACCTGACCTATTATTTGGTTAAATTAGGATTTAGGGTTTTAGACTAGTTAAGTTTTAGTTTCGCTTATTAGTTCGTTGATTAGAGTTTGCTTTATGATTTAAATTTTTCATTTTCTCTATTGTTGGTAGTTAGTTCCCTGCTTGTTCTTTTTGCGCTCATGTCCTTACATTTGTTTATCGTTGCATGGAATTCGAGAAATCTCTGCAGATGCATTGCAATGGTCCTTTAATTCGAAGTGGTTGATATCTTCTGCATATAGCATTACATTGCGTCATTAGCCCTATCTACTACATTACATCATACACTTTCCTTCTTGCTTGACACACACTCACCTTTGACCTAGCCTGGAAATTTCCCCTCTATTGCATGCCGCTACATGAGCCTTCGTGAACCTGAAGTTTTCAAACCTGTGGTGTCGCGAATAGCTTTCTAGCACCTTTTTTCTCTTGCTCCAACCTCAAAGTGCATTGCTTCAACCTCTTCACACCTGTTTGAAAGCCCTATGATAGTTTCCTAGTCACCTTAATCCTAGATCTGAAACCCTAGCCTTAACGATGGTGTGAAGTTGTGATGGTTACACATATGAGTAGTCTCTCTTGGAACTATTCATCAAAGTTGCATCCTGGAGATCTCTCCTACGAGTTTAATTTATCAACAAGGAAGATAAGAACAAATTGCACATGGGGAACCCTAATCTATTTGAATGACCTATACCCATAACCTGAACCTAGTCCCCAACATGGTCTTGATTGTTTCAATGAATTGTGTTCTTTTTCACTTGTTGACTGGAAATGAGACGTGGAAGCTTGGCATGAGAGAAAACATAAATCAGGATATCTCTTAGTTTCTGTCAAATAAGAATCAACCTCTCTTGCTCGTAAAATAAGTTAGGATCCCTCATCCGCCTTGGTGTAATGGACGCCTATAAATAAGTGCAAATGAACATGTAAAAGAAAATTAAACCAAATAAAGGGTAAAGGATCAAGAAAGGATTCCTGCGTAGAGAGGTAATGCAACAACTCTGTCGAGGTACTGACTAGGTTTGCTGGCAGCGGAGCAATGTTTTTGATTTCTTGGAGTGACTCCACCGGGGTACTGTCCAGGCCCACTGGAAGTGGAGCAACACCAAAAACTTACATTTTAATTTATGATCACAATAAGCCCTCTACCATGTTATTTACATCATCATCAACTACCAGCATGTATGAACTATCAATGGGGTGTTTACTGATTGGGAAGACCTAGCTGAGGCACAAGGGAAGGCATATCTGCAAAGGTCGTGGCAATGCAAGAGGTGCCCATAGTGTCTGTTCAATATTCCCTTTCACCATTATTCGCACTCGGAATACTATAGGGGTGTTGACAGAGATACTAGATTCTACCAGTGGTTCGCCAATTGTTGTAGCTACTACAACACCACCCCAATTTTTGGGCATATTCAAAATTTTGGGTACCCCACTACTCACCCCGAACTTCTAGGGTTTGTTGATAGGACCCCAATCATTTTCTCTCCCAACAACCTTGCCTATCCAAACCCTTTGGTGCACCCACTCACGTTTCATGCATAACATTCACACATCATTTCTTATCTAAGATGTAGGCCTCAAAATCTCATTAGGGTTTTGAAGGTCAATGGCTTCATTAATAATTTAAGAGTCTCTCATGATTTTAAAACTCATATTTACATGATTCACATTGAGATCAATAGATGTCCTATTTGTGAGCAGGCATACATGTAATTTGGCTTTCCTTACGATTAGCAGCATTGAGGTTTGGGCAAAACCCTAAATGGGAAAAGGTGATCCCTCTCCTTCTTTGACCTAACTCGGCTCCCGCTAAGAGTGCATTTCCATCGACATTGTTAGGCATCATAGGAGAGATGGTTACATGTTATATTCCCCTAGGTTCTTCGTTGGCCCTACACCTCCACATGAGCATTAGGGCTTTCAAAGATTATATACTACCCTTGCATCCTTGTTGTTGTAGACATATGTGATCGAAGTACTCATGTCGTTTTAATCTCTTCTTTACTCACCCTGAAGCATGATCACACATATGCATAAGGGTTTGTGATAATACATCATGACAGTAACCCTGCTTTGTCTTGGTCCTCATCCCCTCAAGTGCATTAAGATTCCTCAAATTTCCATATTACCTTGTGCCCTTAAATCTATAACTGCTCCATTGCTTTCGACATCACATAAATTGCTTCGAATTCATAAGTCCAGTAAGGTGCCTAAATGTTCTGTTGATTTTCAGACTCGAGCGTCTCTTGTTTTACTCGTATAATTTAGTTGCAATTTTACTATCACCTACAAATGAAATTATTTTCATGGTTTTAATTATTTATCCATTTTTCTTTGTAGGGATTTAAATGGAGCATAAGGGGTATCATATGGGCATCACAAGATCTAAAGTCTAACACAGGTGTCCTTGTTGAGTTTTTGTACCATGGTATGGCCATTGAATACAGAATCAAGGGGTTTCCAACCATTAAGGTATTTACTCCTGGAAAACCCCCATTAGACTATCAAAGAGCAAGGGATGCAAAACAATAGCAAAATTTGAAATTCACCAGTTGAAAACTATTGTTAAAGACCGGCTAAATGGGAAGACTAGATCAAATAAGAAAAGTTCATCAGTAGAACTCACTTCAAGCAACTTTAATGACATTGTCTTCAAAATTAAAGATCAATGGTTTGTTGAATGTTATGCTCCCTAGTGTGTACGCTGCGAAAAAATTCCTCCAGAGTGGAAGAAAGCTGCAAATAGCTTGAAGAGCAAGGTGAATATGGGTCACATCAATTGTGATGAGGAGAAGAGTTTGATGAGTAGGTTCAATGTGCAAGGTTTTCCTACAATATTAGTCTTTGGGTCTGATACGGAGAGTCTAGTTCCTATGAAGGTGCAAGGACAACTTTTGTGATTGAATCCTTTGCCCTTGGGCAGCTTGAGATGAATGTTTCTCCTCCGGAAGTGATGGAGCTTACAAGCCAGGATGTATTGGGAGTCAAGCATGCTTCTTCAACAATCTGTTTTGTTAGTTTCCTACTCGACATTTTAGACACCAATGGAACCATCGATGGTTTAAGGAGGATGTTTGGATAGGCTTGCGCTTTGAAGTAATTTCCTTCTCCAGTAGAACAATAAAATGCTCCAAATATAGAGAGTGTACCTTTCCTTTGAATTTCTCTGCCTCGGTCCTCTCGACCTTCAGTTTCTCCAATTATGTGGAAAACACATCACAGTCTAAGAGAATCTACAAAATCTCTGCTATCTGCTCCATGAGCTTGATGCTGAGGGGATAGTTGGCTACGACTGAATCCAAAGGACCATCCTCAAAATAATTGCAAAGGATTTGATCCTTTAATTCAAGCTTGGAAATTCCCCTCTCTATCAACCACTTGGCTTCGGAAACATGAAACCTTAATGCAATGGGAGAGCCTTCCAAGATTACATTCTCTAGAAATGTCCCTAAACTATTTATGAAAAACCTTGACTCAATCAATCACCATGGAGAAACAGGTTATGTGTTGACATCGTATTTGAATAGGACGATCAATAGGACGCATGCCATGCCACTGTGCACAAAATGACAATGAATTAAATAATTCTCACAACACATGAACATTATAGTGATGCCCACACAGAAGCTGAAATATTGTTCTCATTAAAGGATACTGAGCCATGGAGGGGATGAGATGAACTAACCATTAATAGTGCTTCTCGACCATGATGAAACACGAACAAAGTTTGGAAATGGTTATCAAAACTTATATGACAAAACCGCTTGCATGAGTAGTTACCTGTGTCCATTCAACCATGCCAAATCACTCAGCAAAAGGAGATCACTACATGTGAGACCCATGAGGGAGAAACAAGAAATGTTTCAATAATCTTTTGGCGTTCCTAAAGTTGCTGGCAGGATCCTTGTTGTACAAGGTTGGAATCACGCACTCCATCTTAGACTGTCTTTCGGGATCAAGATCATGAGACCAAACTTAGAATTGGAGTGTTTTCTCTCACTAGTCGTTAAGTCGGACTTCGTACCCTGAGGAAAGAAACCAGAAGTGCGACCTCACTCAAAATGCTAATGTGTGACCAATGGTCTCTAAGCCACACTCAAAGACCTCATGTTGGTGCCTAGGAGATGCGACCTGCGCTACATGGTGACCTGGCGATCTCCACGGGGGTTGCACTTTTGACTAAGTCACTGGGGCGCGTTACAATCCCTCATGTGAGCTTCCCAGAAGCGTGACTAGCCAGCAGCTGCGACCATGCGACCTTCGGTAAGTTGGGCTCCCACATAGGTCACGAGGTTGTGTTTTGTTCCACAGTGAAAGAAGTCAAGGATGCAACATAACAACGGTGCGACTATGGGAAAATAACAAATCACTCCCAGAAGTGTGACTCTATGCTGTTATGAATAAAATAAGTGAACAACCTTTAATAATTGGACCCAACATGGCTTGTCAGACTATGTCAAAGAATGCAGGCTCGATTATAAGCCGAAATTGAAATTATATGTAAAGGTCGAGTGCTTAGAGTTGATGGTTGGTTGAGAAAAGAGAAGCAAATTCCTCTAATAGAAAACATGTCTTCTTCTACCTGGCGACATTCTACACTCAAGAATTAGAAAGGCTGCTCCATCTATAGGCACTTTAAGCGCCAATGTAGATTGGCCATGCTGCTACATATGCAGCATAATTCTCACCCAAGGGCGCACCTAAAGGAATTTGGTGATTTGTATTTAAGAAAATATTCCCGAGAGCTTAAAGGAAGGAGGTCAATGCCTGATGAACATAGGTTCTACCAGTTTTTCTACCAATCCCAAACCAAGATATATATCGTGCAATGAGCATAAGAGACCTTTTCTACTATACTAATCCAAATGGATCCGAGAGAACTCTCTAAGTCTTCATGAAACTTTTAAAAAACCATTCCCAAGGCCCAAAATCCTTTAAAGGATCGAAAATATCGCAAAAGGGATGCCCTTAGCATGGCAGAGAAAACCTTCAGAATGAAGAAAAACACTATCAGGAGGCCTAAAACTCGTGAAATCAATGAAAAAAATAGAGTAATTGAAGGTGGAATAAGTGAGGCACAGTGGCCATCCGATCTGGCCAATCAATGGTCCAGATCGGATCGGTAATCACAATCGGCGGGATATTGGCGCTTTATATATATCAATTGCGATGGCAATTGGCAGAGTGAATCTGGACCATTGATCAAGCGCATAGATCGACGACCATATTAAAACGGTGGATCACTATCGAAGAATGCAGTGGAGCACTTTATGACGGCTTGAGGGTTATTGCGATGAGCAATTGCGATATATCGCATTGCCGCATCGCATCAAAACTATGTAGTGGAGCGGGGCCGATAACAATAAAGGCAGCGATATTACAGACCTGATAATATAATAGGTGGCATTGCATATATTTTGAAGTTCAGAAAACTGAGTTTTCCTTTGTAAATCACATTTTCGCAAACAAATGAAAAACCAAAGGGAAAAGCGTCGATGCGATGTTGCGGACCCGAAAAGGGTTTCTTAATGATATTGGACAGTATTTCAGGTCTGAGAATGTGGGATTTACAGTGTTTTAATGTATTTTCGTATTAAACGAAATACACAGAGACAAAGCCATTCTGATGTGCGATAGTGACCAATAGGAGAACTCAATAATTGAATGAAGTGTATTGAAGGACTTTTGAAGCCTGACATATCATGTTTTTAGCGAATTTTTCTGTTAGAATGCATTTTTCCACTGTGGAAGCAAAGCGCGGTAGTTTCAAAGGTTCCAGAGGCCTAAGGCATTCTTAAGTTATGAAAATGGTGGCCACCTCCACTTTGGTGCATTAAGAGATGATTTCATAATGTTGTAAGAGGGATTCGAAGCGAGCAAGAGGTCGGGGAGACTAAGAGCCGAGGATATGAAACAAACAGGCAGTGCAGTTGGCTTTAAAAGCCACAGACAGAGAGCATAAGGGGCAAAGCAGTATTCAGGCAAATGCCAAGACAGAGTTTAGGACAGAGAGCATTAGGGGAGTCTGTGTACTCATAGAGAACTTGAGAGATTCAAGTAAGCTCTTATTATTATATTTATGCTTGTGTGTGAGGCTCAAATTGAGCTCACTATTGTAAACAAAACTCTACTTGAAGACATAATAGATAGGCCACCATTGAATGCTGGACCAGGAGATGTATGAACTCTTTATTAAAGTTGTTGCGTCATGTGTTATCTATTATGTTTTGTTACTACTTCATTGTCGGTGCATTTCGCAATCTTATCGATCCATTGCATATAGTGACATATACTAATCCATGCACATAAGTATGTAATACCTTATTAATTGTCTTAGATCTCATTATCAGATCAAGTGGTGTCAAAGCTTTAGGTTGCTAAGGTTAGACAAGCTTGTGCTGGACTGTTAGTGAATGATAACTAGATCAAAGCTTAAATTAGGAGCAGGAGGATTGGTTGAAACTAACCTAGAAATTGGTAGAGTCTATCCTAAGAGGAAAATGTCAGAAGAAATTCTCTTAGAATCAAACTCTCAATTCATGGACAGTTCCATGACCACAAGAGCCATGGTAGGAGAAATGTATAGAGAATTTAAGAAAGGTCGAAGTGAATATTATTCTACTTCCAAACTAGACAAGGGAACATAGGAATCTCTTATAGATCACCATTCTAAAGGCAAAGGGAAAGGAAAAGAGGTTCCTCTGTCCACACCTCCTGATAGCCCTGAAAATAAAAAGAAGAAAACATCTTTAATTAAATTAGATGTTAAATTTGATTTGCCTGTTTACAATGGAGAGTTGAACGTAGAGAAGCTAGAAAACTAGATTAGATAGATTGATTTGTATTGTAGGGTGCAGAGCATTGATTTAGACAGAAGTAAGATTCAGCTGGCCAGCCTACGCCTTGGAGGAACTGTCTTGGTATGGTGGGAAGGCATAACGCAAGCTGACTTGAAGAAACATGGTAAAATTCTTAATGTCTGGAGTGAATTTGTTTCTGCAATTAAAAAACAATTCTATCCACTAGATTATATGCAGCAAGCTATGATGAGCTGGCAAACACTTCGCCAATTAGAAGGGAAAAGTGTACAAAGCTACACTCAAGAGTTTAGAAAAAGAGCTTTGATTCTAGGCATTTCGTTAGACTTACTTGAAACTTTGCTGAAGTATATAGGTGGTCTACATAGTTATTTGAGACACACCATTCTCATGTTTAACCGTACTAGCATAGATGAGGTATATGTTCAAGCTACCCATCCAGAGGCTAGAGGCAAGAATGTCAACCTAGATATTGGGGGATCATCAAAACCCACTACAAGCAAGAACAAGGAAAAGAGGAAGTAGAAATGGAAAGAGAGGAAGGCCAATGTTGTACAAAAGACCAAACCTTCATGCACTCACTGCAAGAAGGATGGACATGATGATGAACATTGTTGGTCTTTGCATCCAGAGCTGAAACCCAAGAAATTTGATGGCAAGGAGAAGAAGACTATTGCTGCCATACAAAAATATTTAGGGTCAGACTCAAGTCATGAAACAATAACCGCAGCCACAGGTAGAAAAGATAAAAATTCTGAAGCATCTACCAGTAATTCTGCACAAACTATTGATAGTGAAGAAAACGAGAGAGGAATACATGAGCTTTTTCACATTAGAGTTATTTCCAAGCATTAAAAGATTAATACTTTGTTTGATAGTGGCTCACAAGTAAACTTAATTTCTGAAGCAATTGTAAAGAAATTGGGACTGCTAACCACACCTCACAAGAAGCCATATCCATTAGGTTGGGTATGTGATAAAGCAAAACTACAAGTGACTAGACAATGTAGACTTAGGTTTTCTTTTGGGTCAGCATTTGTGGATGAGGTTGAGTTAGATATTTTTTCCTTGGATATATGTGGAATTTTTTTAGGAAGCCCTTACTTGTATGATAGAAAAGCCATATTCTATAGAGCTGAAAATAAGTATCAACTCGTTAAAGATGGAATCGAATATATTGTAAGAGCTCATAAACTCAAGAATAATTATACTCTCATAAACTCAGGGAAGATGAAAAGGATTGTAAATTCATGCAATAAATTTTTACTGATGGTTGTAAAGGAAAAGAAACTTGATAAAACCAATGTATTTGAAGGCTGTGATGCTAAACAATAAGCTGATTTAGAAAAAGTTGTTTTAGAATATGATATCTTATTATAAGAACCTAAAGGTCTGCCACCCAAAAGGGAAATTGTACATGATATTAATTTGTAGCAATATGTTCCAATGCCTAACATCGGAATGTACAGGTTATCCAATTTAGAGAATGTAGAAATCAAGAAGCAGGTACAGGAGTTGCTCGAGAAAGGGTTCATAAGACCAAGCACATCACCATGCGGATCCCCAATAGTGTTGGTGAGAAAGAAGGATGATTCGTGGAGGATGTGCATTGATTACTGAGCACTAAATAAAATAATGATCAAGGATCGTTATCCCCTTCCTCGCATTGATGATCTATTGGATTAGATGACAGAAGCTGTTTAATTTTCCAAGTTGGAACTACGTAGTTGTTACCATTAGGTCAGAGTAGTAGAGCAAGATGCATGGAAGACTGCTTTCAAAACAAAGCAAGGGTTGTATGAATGGCTAGCTATGCCTTTTGGCTTAACTAATGCTCCTGGCACTTTCATGAGAGTAATGAATGATGTACTCAGGCCTTTTATTGATGATTTTGTAATTGTATATTTGGATGACATTCTTGTATTTAGTAAAACATGGGAGGAACATTTGAAGCATGTGAAGCATACTCTAGATGTTTTGAAAAAGGAAAATCTCTATGTTAAATTATCAAAATGTGAATTTGGTAAAACATCTTTGAATTATTTGGGTCATATTGTAGGGGGTGGTGAATTGAAGATAGATCCCTCTAAGGTTGTAGTCATTGTAAACTGGCCTAAACCCAAGTTTGCTACTGAAGTTAGAATCTTCCTAGGGGCAGCACAATATTGGAGAAAGTTTATTGCTAACTTTTCCTTAATTGCAGCTCCCTTACATGCTTTACAGGATTGAACAAGGTGTTTCAGTGGGGAGGCAAACAGCAGAAAGCCTTCGACCACCTTGAAAGAAAAAATTAGTACAGCACCAGTACTAGCATTGCCAAATCTTCAACAACCATTTGAGATTGAAATAGATGCCAGTGATTATGCCATGGGAGCAATGTTGATGCGACACGGTAAACCCATATGCTACCATTCTGAGACTTTTAATTCTGCAGTAGTTAATTATCATACATATGATAAAGAATTGTATGCATTAGTGTAGAGTGTGAAAAAGTGGAAACATTACTTAATGGGCAAAGAAACAGTTATACACACTGATCATCAACCACTTCAATACTTGCACTCACAAACTAAATTACAGCAATCAAGACACTATAGGTGGATGGGTTTCCTACAACAATTTCATTTAGTCATCAGATATAAAAAGGGCATACACAATAAAGTTGCAGATATGTTGTCCAGACTAATTATAAATGCATCTACTATACTTAAGCATAACTCAATAATGCATGAAAGATACAATGAACAATATGCTAAAGATATAGAATTTAAAGATGTATATGTAGCTTTAAGTAATGGAAAAAAGGTAGAAGAATTGGATTACTATGTTAAGTACCGACTCTTGTATCATTTGGGAAAGATATGCATTCCACAAACAGAGAGGATTAATATAATTAGGGAAGCACATACTTCTCGGATATCCGGTCATTTTGGTGTAAGAAAAACAATTGCACAACTACAAATATGCTGCTATTGGTCAAGAATGCATGAAACAATTTCTAGATATGTAAGAGGGTGTACCATGTGTGCTAAAAGTAAGCCCATCAATAGAAAACTAGGCTTGTACACTCCACTACCAGTCCCTTCCCATCCTTGGGAAAGTGTTTCCATGGACTTTGTTGGAGGATTGCCAAAATCCAGAAAAGGTCATGAATATTTGTATGTTATTGTGGACAAGTTCAGCAAAACGTGTATTTTAATACCTTGTAATAAACAGATTCAACTGAACAAATAGCGAAATTGTTCTTTCAGCATGTCTGGGTGCATTTTGGGTTACCCACTTCCATAGTATCTGATCAAGACTCATGGTTTGTTGGGAAGTTTTGGTCAAGTCTATGGGAATTAATGGGCACCAGACTGAAGAAAAGCACAACCTTTCATCCATAAACAGATGGCCAAACAGAGGTAGTCAACAAGACAATGATCCGGTTTCTTAGGGGTTATTGCAACAAGCATCCCAAGCTTTGGGATGAACACTTATGTTATGTGCAACATGCTTATAACTGTGCTAAACATTCTTCTACACAAAGATCTCCTTTTGAGACCTGTTTTGGTTTTATACCAAGGTCTCCCTCGGATGTTGTCTTTGAAAAAGACATAGTAGTTGCTGGACACAGTGATGTGGACAAAGCAACCAGGTTCATTGAACAGATCCAAGAAATTCACCAGGTAGTGCAGGAATAGCTGGAAAAGAGCCAAGCCAAATACAAGGCAAGGCATGATAAACACCGGGTGGAGCACAACTTCCAAGTTGGCGATCAAGTCTGGCTGTATATCAGCAAGGACAGAATGTAAGGTGAAGGAAAGAAAATGAAACCAATAAGGTATGGGTCTTTTAAGGTACTTGAGAAAATTAGTGAGGATGCTTTCCGCCTTGATCTGCTATCATACATGCACATCTATTCAGTAGTAAATGTAGAAAATTTAAGACTATTTGAACCTTCATTAATTGAAGATCCTGAAGAGCAAAGTCAATTTCCTTCCATTGATGATCTCTTGCCTGAAGACCTCAATGAGCTGCAGGAAGATACAGTTCTAGACAGGAAGGTGAGGACAACATGCAGAGGAGATGTTGAGTACCTAAGGATTGGACTCAAAGGTTCAAAACCCAGCAGTGCAAAATGGATAGAGATTGGACAAGTGAGGCAGCTGTATCCTCACTTGGTTGATGCTTGAAAACCAACTTTTGGTGTTCCAAAATCATTTTTTCAGTGGGAAGGCGTGATCCAAATGGATCCGAGAGAACTCTCTAAGTCTTCATGAAACTTTTAAAAAAGCATTCCCAAGGCCCAAAATCATTTAAAGGATCGAAAATATCACAAAAGGCATGCCCTTAGCATGGCAGAGAAAACCTTTAGAATGAAGAAAAACACTATCGGGAGGCCCAAAACCCGTGAAATCATTGAAAAAAACAGAGTAATTGAAGGCAAAAGAATTGAGGCACAGTAGCCGTCCGATCAATGGCCTAGATCGGATCGGTAATCACAATCGGTAGGATATCAGTGCTTTATATATATAAATTGTGACGGTGATTCGCGGAGTGAATCTGGACCATCGATCAAGCATGCAGATCGAAGGCCCATATTAAATTGGTGGATCGCTATCAGAGAATGCAGTGGAGCAGTTTATGACGGCTCGAGGGTTATTGCGATGAGCGATTGTGATATATCGCATCGCCACATCGCATCAGAACTATATAGTGGAGTGGGGCCGATAAAAATAAAGGTAGCGATATTACGAACCCAATAAATAATAGGCAACATTGCATATATTTTGAAGTCCAGAAAACTAAGTTTTCCTTTGTAAATCGCATTTTCGCAAACAAACGAAAAACCAAAGGGAAAAGTGCCTATGTGATGTTGCGGACCCAAAAATGGTTTATTAACGATATTGGACAGTATTTCAGGTCTGAGAATGTGAGATTTACAATGTTTTAATGTATTTTTGTATTAAACAAAATACACAGAGACAAAGCCATTCCGATGTGCGGTAGTGACCGATAGGCTAACCCGATTAGGGAATGAAGTGTATTGTAGGACTTTTGAAGCCTGGCATATCATGTTTTTGGCGAATTTCTCTATTATAATGCATTTTTCCACTGTGGAAGCAGAGTGTGGCAGTTTCAAAGCTTCTAGAGGCCTGAGACATTTTTACGTTATGGAAATGGTGGCCACCTCCCCTTTGGGGTGTTAAGCGATGATTGCATAACGTTGTAAGAGGGATTCAAAGTGGGCAAGAGGCCGGGGAGACTGAGAGTCGAGGATATGAAATGAACAAGCATCATAGTTGGCTTTAAAATCCACAGACGGAGAGCATAAGGGGTAGAGCAGTATTCAGGAAAATGTCGAGACAAAGTTTAGGACAGAGAGCATTAAGGGAGTCTGTGTACTCATAGAGAACTTGGGAGATTCAAGTAAGCTCTTATTATTATATTTCTTCTTATGTGTGAGGCTCAAATTGAGCTCACTATTGTAAGAAAAACTTTGCTTGAAGACATAATAGAGAGGCCACCACTGAAGGCTAGACCAGGAGATGTAGCCTAAGAGTATTAGGTGAACTCCTTATTAAATTTGGTGTGTCATGTGTTATCTATTATTTTTTGTTACTGCTTCATTGTCTATGCATTTCACAATCTTATCGATCCATTGCATATAATGACATAGACTAATTCATGCACACAAGTCTGTAATAACTTATTAATTGTCTTACAGCTCATTATCAGATCATATACACTAGATGAAGGGACATGAAGCATTGAAATGCAGTGGCTAACCACTCTCTCCTCACACCTTTGCCCAAAGATCCTATTGTATAAATTTGATTCATGAAAGCAAGGAAGAGGTTATGGTTTAGATTCACTATGATTTTAACCCATGAAGAATGATATGAAGACTCTGCAAATTCACCCGCTCTAACACTACCATAGCACAAGATAGGAATATCCAGGGGTCTAAAGTTGATTTTGATTTTTCGTGATTACTGTTATTTATTTATCTATGGTTAAATTTATGGTGTGGCTCTTCAATTATCATTGTGTATAACTATGGTTACTGTCTTACATTTTATAGGAGAGAAAGAGCTTCAACCTATGAGGAGAGATCTAGGGTTACTTGTGGGAAGCCCTACAGCTAGGATGCCCGATCAATAAATAAGTTGGCTCCGCATGATTGATCGAGACACTATGGAATTCCTCGTAGCCAAGGGGCCACATAATTTGGTCTTGTACTCTGGAAACCACCTTGGTGACAAGAATTCTAGGATCCACAAGAACCCCCTACAACTTTGTCTTCGTTTCATCATAATGTAAATGTTCTCCTATGATGTCAGTAGTTAAGCTGACATAAGTTAAGCCTGTACTAGGTAGTAGGTTTGAGAGGGCAGTGAAGAAGCTCAAGAGGCATGAAGGTAGTTGAACGGGTGTGAGGGAAGGCCAAAGGTCATGGTAGGTGAATGGTCACATAACCTCTATAAATGTTCCCTCATCCCTCACCAAAAAAGGGACTTTAGCACTTGAGTTGAGGCCAATAGAGATAGTTGATTGATGCTTGAGAGCTAGGGCCACTCAGCTCTTGGTAGCTAGGAGAGTGTGTTTGTAGTAGGGCTAGGGTTTTGACATCAGGCATGATATGAACAACCCATGTTCCACTATTGGGTATTGACCAATTACATGCTATGTATTTGAGGTTGCAAAATATTAATATGATGTTTTCTTTTATCTTTGACACTGATTCCCATGCTCACTCATGGTCGTTGTATTATCTTTCTGGTACCTCATCGTATTTGTATGTGTGTTTTCATATACATAAGATGTTATGTTCTGATACATAGTGGTTGCATGTATGTTTCGCTTTCAAATATGTGTTTATTTTTTCCTTGCCATGTTGGTGACCTATTGCGAACTACTTCGCAATTAAACTCTGACATGTTCCTATTTATTTTGTCCGATGGGGTTTTAGCTCACTAATCACTCTCATCATTTATCTCTTCTTATTGTTGGTGTGACTTGTTTAAACCTATTTATGCAATTTTTCAATCTTGGGTTGATTTTGTTCTATTGCCGGAGCACTTCACTCTCACCCCACTCTGGCACCTTCTCATTTGATAACCAAGAGTAGAAAACATTCATGGCAACAACCAGGCACACATACCGAATGGGGCTCTTATCCCAAACAGTGTGAGGTCTAATTGGGACTTTACACAGGGAGACCCCTTGCTCGTTGGAAGTACATTTTGGCCCATCAACAGGTGGTTCATAAAATGGTTAGAGTTACATCAGAACCTAGTGGTGGATGAGGTTAAAAGAGTGTTTTTACTAGAATTCAAACTTCCCCAAATGAATCAGAAAGGGTTGTCAGAGCTGTGCAAGATAAAGCAGGGAGAGGGAGAAACTTCCTGGGAACTAAAGAAAATGTTTAAGGACACAATTGGTAAGCTCATTTATACCATAGAACCAAATCACAAGAGGGATTAGCGCATCAAATCATTGTTACCCCTCACCCGGACGTCGTTGACACAACAAAATATCGAGATGCTACTAAATGCCCTGGAGCAAGCAACCTGAATAGAGGCAATGCTAGGGTATCCACATGAATATCGGGGTGGGGGGGGGGAATATGCTTTGCATGACCCCTCTATCTTGGGTCTTCAGCACCAAATTGGAAGTCTAACAGAGAAGCTAAAAGATCTACAACTAACCTGCCCAGAAGGACTGGATGTGTGGTGTACCAATTGCCTAGTGGAAGGTCCCATTTCCAAGGAGTGCTAGAGGCTAACGGGTGTGGGTGCCATGTCAAATCTAGGGGGATCATTGGGCCCCCACCTACAACAGGAGTCATGGTGGTAGGATCACAAGGATAATATCCTAGTCGCAACCAACCAGAGTATTGTGAAGTGTGCAGGGGGTATGGACACCCTCTTCGCCTATGCGAGATATTGCAACATTATTATTATGTCCCAAATAACAACTATTGTGAGTTTTACATGTCCACAACTCACCACACTGAAAATTGTAGAGCGCTAGATGCGTTAGTGGATCGATTAGACCGCTCAACTTTTCAGGTCAATGAGATTGCTCCATGCGGGCAAGGAGGGGGAGTAACAAGAGAAGGAAGTGCAGGGGGCATGGGCCCTATTTGTTGTTACAACTGTGACCAGGAGGGACTTGTTGCGTAGGATTTCCCTCTACCAAGGAGACCCTGGTGCTCTCAGTGCAAGGTCAATGCCCATGTAATAGAATAGAAGATTGTCCGGAGATGATCATAAGATGGGAGGAGCGAATAGAGAACAGGGGGAAAATTTGATCAATGTAGAGCCCAAGATCATAGAGGTAGCCCTGTTATCCAATATTAACACAGTTACATGCGGCAGAAAGAAGACTAGAGCTTACCAGGGCACTCCAAACCAACCCACAATCATTCGAGTAACCTCCACAAAGTGGCCATATAACTCCAAGCAATAGAAACAATACTACAAAGAGGCAAAAAAATTGTTTGACAATCTGACTGAAGGCACAAGATTATCAAAAGGGAGGACAAAGTCTCATAAAGATAAGACTCCATACCTTCCAAAATCCACCATTGTGAGACCTATTAAGGAATGGTTCAAGATATTCTTGTAGAATGTCAATGATGATCATATGTTGGGGAAACTACAGAGAATCTTGAGAGCAGCTATACTGGAGGAAGAAGATGAAGGGGGGATAATCTCTACAAACTTGCTTGAAAGGCACACCAGAAGTGTAAGGATAAATAAGAAGAGAATGAGCAGGGAATTCAGAATCGTTTCTCAGATTGTAGGATTTAATATCAAGGACACTATGTTAGATCTAGGCTGTAATGTCAACATCCTACTAAGAAAGACGTGGGAAGCACTGGGGAAACCTCAGCTAACATTCTCACCAATCCAGTTGTGGATGGCCAATTAGTATTGTATACTTCCAATTGGGATACTGGAGGACGTGGAGGTAAATGTAGCAGTAGTAGAGATACATTTTGATTTTGAAGTGATCAGTATTATGGGAGACAAGGATCCTTACCTGACACTACTAGGTATCGATTGTGCCTATTGTTGGGACGAGGAAACGTATGATTTCTTTTCACTTAATGCTTCATTTATCGATCATCCTTATAATATTATCTCTGTTTATAGAATAAAATGAGGAGAATATCAGTCAAAGTTGGAAGAAACTAGTTGGTGATAGAATAGGCAAATTTAGTATGAAAAACTGATTCTTTGCTATCTTTGTATGTAGAGAGGCGTTTGGGAAAAATCTGTTCAGTTGGCAAGACAACACGAGGCCATAAAGGGAAAAGCCACGACGCTTGGGATAGACAAGGAAGCGGAAGATTAGCTCGATTACTCATGTTTTATCATATGATTAGATTTTATATGGCGAAATCCTCAAGATCTCCTGATCCTGAGGATTCACTATTATCCAAGTTTCCCTTTCATGTTATATAAGGCCAAAAGGCAACTAGATGACACTGCTGACTGTTGATATGTAATTATTCTCTTGAGAGCACAAACATTGTTAATTTAGTGATTATGTTAGATGTTACTTTGAAGTTAATGAAAGAAGGTTGTGCTTGATACATCTCCGTATTCTGAGCTTTCACTAAGCAGAGGCTTCTAGCGACTCTGGGCCCAGTCACAAGAAGTTACACTACTCCTTTGTGTTATAATTTACATTTAGTCCTTGTATTTGATTTAATGTTTAGTTCTCTTGCTTATCTTGAAGATTGATGATATTAACCTACGTTGCTGTTCACTTAGATTTATACTGAAATTGTGAGATAAACTTAAGTAAGCACTTTAATTAGAATAAGTGAATGTATGGTTGATTGTTGCTCGATCGAATGAATGTTATCATAGATCTTGAGAAACAAGATTGAGTAACTTCTATGGATTGCAATATAGAATGTTTATCATTTAGGAATCTTTTATAGTTATTGATGTTCACTTACAGATTGTTGTTCAATTGCCGATTGTTATTGTTATTTAGTAAGACAGATTGATTTGAGTTGAGTGGTGTGTTCGATAATCATAGTTGCTTTACTTGATTAGGTGTGATTAGTCTAAAGCCTATTTGAGTAATTCTCCATCTAATTCTCATTTGCATTCAAGCTCCAATTGGTTTCGGAACAAGTTGTATGGAATTACATAGGGTGTTGCGAACATTCCTTTCACAAATAGTTTCTTTGTAGAGTTGTGTCAAGAATTGGACTTTAATAATTGCAACAATTCATCATTAGATAACCTCTAAATTCACTACACATACTGTGTTGGCACTCTTGAAATAGAAAGACTTACTTCGGGTTGACAACTAAAGTAGGGATTAAGATTGCCTGTTGTTAGGGTCCTATAGTGATAGGATTCATAATTTTGAATTGGCTAAGTTTGAGTCTTGTAATATTACACATACCTTTGCTTTCTAAAAATGTTTTCCATATTAAAAAATTAAAAAATGTAAAGAGGGTATGTCCTAAAAGAAAAATCAAAGGACAAAAAGAATAATAAAAGGTCAAAAAAATGAAAATATATGAACCCCAAAAACAAAAGAGACCATGAAAGTGTGCAAGTCAAAATGCCACTACTATTTACTTTTATGCATAATAATGATTGTGTGAAGCTTGTTATTTATGCCACAATCCATGACAATCAAATTTTTTCATCTTGATTTTCTCATGCTTTAAATTTTATGTTTTTAGTTAGAGAATAAAGTCTTACCAAACAATTTAATCTTGGCATATTATTAGATAGGTAGAGAAAGTAAAAGGAGATCATCAGTTTAATATAAGCCCTTAGATGATATAAGTTTAGAATTAGATAGATAGTTTACTTCTTAAAAGAAAAGGATTCATAAGGGTTTGCTAGCCCAAATGCACCCAAATAAAATGAAGAAAAAATGGTAGGGTAAGTAAATGGGTAAGTAGAAGAAAGGTTGTAGAAATATCAAATTTTTGCACAAAAGCACTTATGTCATGTTTAAATACATCTATAAATGTGCAGTAGTAGTAAAGTATGAATAATTGTTTACAAGTTGGTTTTATTAACATCCCCACACTCATTTCACCCCTTTACTCACTAATCTCCCCATAAACATGTTCTAGTACTTAAATCCTTTAATTCAAAGAGGCTTAGATCATTTCTCTGACTTTTGGAGGGACCAAACCCTTGGCTTAATGACTTATGGACACAAAGTGTTAGAATCCCCTTCATAAAATTCATCTTCCTTCATTTCCCCTCAATAGCTTAATAAAACCGCTTTTCCTAAGTTAAAACTTTATTTGTCTAGGAAAATTAAAAACCCCCATGTAAATTCTTTTACTTCAAAAACCCACAAAAAGTATTTTATCCTAAGTATCAAATGTATGAAATAAAATTCCCATATTGTACATTTATTCTTAAGGAATTTTCACTCCGCTCATCTCATATTAATTTCTAAATTTATTATTTAAATCCCTTAAAAATACCTTTTCCTATATATTAAATAAATCCCTATGTAATATCCCAACCCATTAGTTTTAATAAAAACTATATAATTTACCCATATCTCGACAAAACTTACTTAATTTACCTAATCCCGATAAACCTAAGTTTTTCTTGTCATTAACCTCACCCGATTCCATAATCATGTGATTAAGCCCCACCTGATCACTTAACTCAAGATTAATACCTAAATTAATCCCAAACCGTCGTGATTAAAAACCCTGGTCCCCCCCCCAAACTCCCATTTATCTCTTCCATGCATCTTCTCCACCCTACTACCGTCAAATCACTATCACCCAAATCTAATGGTCCACAGCCATATTGCCCGAGAATGATAGCTGACCTCAACCCACTCGATAAGGCGGTTTTCCCTGACTCGTCGAATGCTACATGTCACGCTCTAAAGTAGATCGGGTGAACCCTCCTAAAAACCACCCTCGCGACAAAAGTGGTGCGATGGACTCCAATACCACCTTCCTGCTCAACCCGACAAACCACCTATTGTTCATTCATAAAATTGGCGCCAAAAAATAACCGTTGTGCCATAAAAGCCCGAGAAGCCCCTTTTCTCACTTTTTTCACTCGTTTTCTCTGTGAACCTCTACAAATTACTTCGCCACCTGCAAACCTTGAATTCACTGTTTTAACTCCAAAGTCGCTCTTGAACAAGTTGCAGAAATCCCACTTGACCTTGCAGTCCATACCAGTTCCATCGAACCTCTCCAGCTACTGCGAACTCCAAGTTTGCAGATAATTTGCCCAATTCTAGGTATTTGACCAAGAATTGCTACTCCCCATTCAAATTTCGAAACATTCAAGCCTCTAAAGTATTTTAAATTGAGTAAAATTAATTCAATAATACTTTAAATTTAAAACCTACAGCCAAACCCTCTAAAATTTTCCAGTTCCGTTCAAAACCTTTGAATAAACCCCCGAGCCTAATTCAAATCCACAAGAACTAAATTACGGCTTCCCCTATCGCCATGGACGTCAGACCTGTTACTACTCCCCATTTGGACCTAAACCACCTTCCCCTACTTGACAGGGATTTCGAAATTAAAGATACAACTGCATCAGGGCTCCTGCTCAAAATTCATTGTTTGAGCAAAGATAAATACCTGAACCATTCAGATGACATTAGCCTTTGGGAATCAAATTTTCCCAGATATCAGTTTCCCCAAGTGCATATCTTCCCATAAATTGTCCATATGTGCCATACATGCTACATCCCTAGTCGTAGAGCCATAATGTCTCATGCCCAAAATTTTTTGTTTACTATCACAGCTGAATCCATCAATGAAATGTTACATTTCCAACCAGGACCAAACCTAACCCCACTCTCAATTGGAGATATGTTAGAACAATACAACAAGTTGAGTCCATCAAGGCTGGCCCATATTTTTTAAACCTTCATTGTAGAGGAAAAACACATTCCTAAAGATCCCCCTCCATATGTTTCTGCTATATTCTCTCAAGGGGGGAAGCAAATTGTGATTATGATGTCATGTATTTTGGGATACACTACAAGTTAATTCATTAGTAAGCTTATACTTGCCTTCATGTCTATGTACAACCAAGGACAACCTCTTGCAACCATATATGATTATTCCCAGTTCATAGCTGAAAGAATGCATGGACAACTTACTAGAATGAGCAATGAGAGAGTATTCAAATACTCATCTGTACTATACCACCTATTTTTGTATTATCAGTCAGACAGGTTTCCTTTCACTCTCGAGAAGCCTGATACCAAAGGCCAGCCTAGGTCTATCATTTTTTGGACCCCACTATTCCATAAATTTGAATCACCATATACCTATTCAAATTTCATATATTCTTTTGTACATCCAGTCATGACTATGCTGACAGGACACCCACCACCCAGGATAAGTCTAGAGATTAAAAGGGTCCTTTAGTTTTCCAAGCAAAGGAAAGTGGGAGATTGG
The DNA here is from genome assembly GCA_000404065.3 of Pinus taeda. Taxonomy (NCBI): domain Eukaryota; kingdom Viridiplantae; phylum Streptophyta; class Pinopsida; order Pinales; family Pinaceae; genus Pinus; species Pinus taeda. Next base: position 146,736 of record APFE030596062.1, read on the forward strand.
TACCTTTACCAAAACCACATAGAAATAAGGATCTATGGTTGCCAACTTGCACCATATAAACTATCGAAATACCTCCCCATGAGGTTATTTGCTTTGGAGTATTATAGGCAAATAATGAACTCAGATGAAGTCAATTTTGTTTCGGCCAAGAATTAAACCTATTTTAAAGTCAAAAATTAGTTGGGCCCTTTCATCTGTAATTCTAGGGAAGCAAGACACGAAGCAGATCTCATTTTGCAAGAAATGAAATTCCAAAAAAGTTTTATGTGGAGATATGACCCTCTAGGATTCATCACTAGACTTAGACAAAAGGTCAAATTGGGGTCTTACATTCATCACCCTATACTTGAGATAGAAGCATATGCCAATCAATCTGAGTGGTTGGAGAACACACTTATAGATAGGGATAATACAAAGGTAGATATTGAGAATACCTTGATTGATTTATAAAGGCATCTTGATGAGAACTCGTTTCTGTAGGTACTTGAACAACAAGAAGCCACTAAGAGTACCCCTCCTATCATGCAAAATCCCCAAAATGAAGAAAGAAATCCAAAGAGAAACAGAGAGGGAGCCTCCACTTCATGCATGGACACATCTGATGTACAATGTGAAACCAGTCACAACAAAAGGCAAAGGCTCAATCTAGTTTCTGAGCAAGAAGATATGGAACTCAGCGCATGTAACTGACATTGAATTGGACAGAAGAAGGGACAAAACACCATATGGGGAGACATAGGAACCATATACATCTCAAACTCAGATGTTGGATAGGCAACTAAGTGTAGAATTGTCCTCATTTAGTAGGCCTACTGATAAGGATAAAGACATTAAAGACAGGTATAAAGAAATCAAGCTGAGAAATGAGAAAATGAAAGCATAGACTTATGCTCAGTATCTCAAAATCACACCCACCAATCAGACTAGGTTGATGTCAGCCTTTGACATCAAAGAGGGAAAACTACAAATGTCTTTTGTAAAGCCCACTCTGCAACAACCAAAGACATTAGCTGATTTCAAAAAGATTGATTTTGAGGTGTTGGCAAGGGATATTCATCCCATTGACCAAATTGAGTTTCATAAACAGGATGGAGAGATGATATAATCGACCCTCACAGGTAAAGCCATATCTGCCCATTAGCTCCAAATTTCATTGACCAATATATCAGCTCAATATCAGTTAGAGAAGGCCTCCTCACAGGCTAAGGATACTAGAATCAGGTCTTTGGAAGACTTAGTGATTGAGTTGGGACATGATCCCAAAGATGTTAAAGCCATAGAAAAACCGATAAAGAAGAAAAATGAGGACATTTCAACACTGAAAAAAGACTGAAGATACCTCAACTACAACATCCCCAGACATAGGAAGTGTTGGACAATCAAACTAGGCGTGAAGAGTTGATGGACCTAGTCCTCCAATTGAATGACTAGCTAAGGGAAACAGAGAAGGAATTGGACAGTTTGATCCAATTGAAGCAAAGTGATATCACCAATACTGTTGAAAATAACAACAGGAAATGCTAAATATGGAGGTGCTAAAAATAGCATTGCTATAAATAGCATTTCGGGATACATTCCAATTTTAGTTAGTCCCTGAACTATAATTGAGAATTAAAATTCGAATTTGATCTTAGCAGTTGTTTGATCTTAGCTGAGGCTTTCCCCAAAGGCTTTCTCATTCTTTTTTATATGTGTTCTGATTGATCTTGCTCAAATTGATTAAGCTTCCGCAAAGTTTGATTGTAGAAGTAGATCTAGTATTTTGCTTTAGTATATTGCATTATTAGGTGATCTACAGTGGGAATTTCTACATGGTATCAGAGCATAGGTAATAAAAGTGAAGAACAATATATAAAGAAGTTCGAAGTTCGAAGTTTCAAGTTCCTAATTATATAAATCAAGTTCTTATCACATCTCGATTTCACTAATGGCATTCAGTGGTTTGAGACTCGAGTATGCCCTCGATGGCAGCTCGAATTATATAGCCTGGAAGGATCACATGGAAGCGGTATTAGAGGAAAATGGTTTGAAGGACTTCATTGATCAAGAAGTCCCCAAGCCCACAACAACTAATTCCCAAGATTTGGCGGAATGGAAGAAATGTGTGGCTAGAGCGAGGAGAATCCTCCTGGAGGGAGTTCGATACCACATTGTCTTGAGCCTCCATGGGAAGGAGATACTGTATTCAATGTGGAAAACATTGAAGGATCTATATCAGAACAACAACGATCAAAGGAAGCTAGTGCTAAAAGACAAGCTTCGAAAATCAAGTGTGAAAAGGGTGACACGATCTCTACATATCTGAAAAAGCTCACCACCTGCAGGGATACGCTTGGAAGTGTAGGCATCACGATTGTTGATGATGACATGGTGAGTCTTGCTCTCCTTGGTCTTCCTAAGAGTTGGCATAGCTACCAAGACTCGGTAAATGGAAGAGAGAAACTGCCAGATTGGGAACGACTTTGGTCGGATCTGATGCAATAGGAGATAAGAAGAAGCACCATAGATGGATCTTCATCAAAACAAGATGATGAAGAAAATATAGCTTTAGCGAGTAAGGCTAGGAAAGGGAAAGGGAAGGCATCCCAATCAAAATCGAGTTCTTCCCATGGTGGGAAGAAATTTGACAAATCAAAAGTGCAATGCTTTCATTGTCATGAGGTGTGCCATTATGCTACAAAGTTCCCACAGAACAAATCCAAGAAAGGATACTCGAAGGGATCAGATGGTGAGGCACTGGCCTCAAAATTTGAGTTGGATTTCTCTCTCATTACATGCATGGTTTCATCCATGGTGGGATGTGTTCGGTACCTAGATAGTGGAGCTTCATGTCAGGTGACAAGAATCTATTCAGTACCTTGGAGGAGAAGGATCTCCAGATGCGCATCGAGATGGGCGATGATGGAAAGTACTGTGTTTCAGGTGAAGGTACAGTTGTGTTTTAGAGGGAGCATGGAGCTCCTCTCACCCTAACTGATGTAAAGTATGTTCCAGGTCTGAAGAAGAATCTTGTGTCCATTGCTATGCTAGAAACTAAAGGCTATGATGTAGTCTTTAGTAAAGGAAAGGTATTCCTGAGGCATATCGGCACTAGACAGACCAAGCGAATTGGGATTCGAGTAAAGCATCTCTACAAGCTGGAGGTAGACGACTGTGCTACATTGAGTTCCAAAGCAGAGGTGGTGCAAAGCCAAGATGTTGGTGAGCTATGACATAGAATATTGGGCCACTTGCATCATGGGGCCTTGAAGATCATGCAGAAAATTTCTACCGAACTACCCAAGGGAAAACTGGAGCCAGTGGATACATGCAAAGGATGTATCTTGGGTAAGTATGCAAAATATTCCTTTCATGATCGAGATAGTAGAGCTTGGGCAATCCTGGAACGAGTTCACATAGATGTATGTGGACCATTCTCTACAGCCTCCACCGCTAAACAAAGGTACTATGTTATTTTTATTGATGATTTTTCTCGTAGATGTTGGATCTACTTTATGCAAAAGAAGGATCATACCATCTTGAGGTTTTGTGAGTTCAAAGCCTTGGTAGAGAAATAATCTGGAAAGAAAATAAGAGCCTTGCGAAGTGACAATGGTGGAGAGTATATCTCCCAACAATTTAAGGACTTTTGCGTAGCAAAAGGAATTAAAAGGGAGTTGACGATACCCCATAACCCACAGTAGTATGGGGTGGCTGAAAGGAAGAACATATCTATTGTGGGAGCAGCTCGAGCGATGTTGCATGACCAAAGACTACCACTTCATTTGTGGGCTGAGGCATGCAATACAACAGTATACTTGCAAAATAGAAGCATGCACCGTATACTGGGGATGAAGACACCAATAGAGGCCTTTTCCGGGAAGCGACCAGATGTGAGTCACTTTAGGATCTTTGGATCATCGGTTTATTTCCATGTGACCAAAGATGCCCGGAAGAAGTTAGATCCAACAATTGAGTTGGGGATACTTGTGGGGTACACTGATACACCCCACAACTATTGGGTGTTCCTACCTACCAGTCAAAGGATAGTGGTACGCAGAGATCTGAAGTTTGATGAGCAGAATGCCATGCGAGTATTACTTGAGAGGGAGCTCAAGTTGCATGCAGAGGAGGATCTTTTAGTTCCAAAGGAGGAGGAGCCTCTGACTGATGCAGAGTAGCCACATGCAGAGGATCTGGGAGTGGAGACATCCACTCATGTAGAGTCTTCTAGAGATGGGAGGAAATGCTCATGGGAAGCTGATAGGTTTATGATGGATGCGCGAGAGAATGTGGGGCAGCCATCCTCTCAGCATAGAAAGAGGAGATCACCAGAGCGGTACACTGGTTACATGGCCCTAGTTGGGGAGTGTGTAGCGACCGAACCTTCTTCTTTCAAGGAAGCAATGCAGCAACCAGTCTGGGTTGATGCTATGGTAGAAGAGGACGACTCTGTCATTTGGAACAATGTGTGTGATGTTGTCCCAAGACCGGCAAACAAGTCATTGGTGAGTTCCCGATGGCTTTACAAGGTAAATCAGGCAGTTGATGGCAGTGTTGAAAAACATAAGGCAAGGTTTGTTGCCTGTGGTTTCTCACAAGTCGAGGGGATCGACTACGATGAGACTTTTGCTCCTGTAGCAAGGTACTCATCTATCAGGTCGATGTTGGCACTATCAACTTAGATGGGTTGGAAGATCCATCAGATGGATGTGAAGACTGTGTTCCTCAATGGGAAGATTGAGGAAGAGGTGTACATAGAGCAGCCGGAAGGTTTTGAGACCTTCTATCTTGAGTCGCATGTGTGCCGACTCAAGAGAGCTTTGTATGGGCTGAAGCAACCACCTCGTGCTTGGTACACTAGGATCAACAACTATTTCACCGGGTTAGGCTTCAAAAAGAGTGAAGCAGATGTGAACCTTTACCACATCATGGTAGAAGGTAAGCCATTGATCATTGTACTTTATTTTGATGATTTGATATTGATAGGTGATGATCAGTTGATCAAGTCTTGTTAGGAGGACCTTGCAAGAGAGTTCAAGATGAAAGACATGGGTCTTATGCACTACTTTCTAGGCATGGAAGTGAGGTAGAAGAATGGGGAAGTGTTTGTGTCTCAAGGCAAGCATGCCAATGAGATACTCAGGAAATTCCACATGGAGAAGTGCAAGCCCATGCAGACTCCTTAGCTAGTAACTGGAGGAAGGAGGATGCTACTTCAGGTGAGGTATGAGTTGCTACTATTTATCGGCAGCTTTTGGGTTCAATGATGTATATAGTGAACACATGACCAGATTTGTGCTTTGTAGTGAACCAGCTGAGTCAAGCTATGGTTCAGCCTACCAAGCTATTTTGGAAGGCAGTGAAGCATGTGCTGAGATACCTTAGAGGCACATCTCAGTATTGATTGTGGTATAGACAGACAGAGGGAGTGAAGCTTCAGGGATTCACATATGCTGATTGGGTAGGGAGTCTATCAGACTGGAAGAGCACTTCTGGAGGAATCTTTAACCTTGATTCAATTGTAGTTTCTTGGTACAGCGGGAAACAGAGGTCAGTTGCACTTAGCTTAGCAGAGGCTGAATACATGGCTGCCAGTCAGGCAACATGCTAGGCCATTTGGATGCAGAATATTCTAGTGGGATTGTTTGGTCAGAGGATGGATCCAACAATGATATATTGTGATAATCAGAGTTGTATCAAACTCTCTGAGAATCCAATGTTTCATGATAGGTCCAAACACATAGATATCTAGTACCATCATCTTCGAGACTGTGTGGTGAAGAGGATCATGATGTTGCTATATGTTTCGACCGAGGAATAGGATGCAGATATTTTGACTAAGGCATTGTCAAAATGCAAGTTCGAGTTCGACAGAGACATGATTGGGGTGACTGATAATCCCTTTTTTGTTGAGAGGGAGTGTTGAAAATAGCAACAATAAATGCTAAATATGGAAGTGCTAAAAATAGCACTACTATAAATATCATTTCGGGATACATTCCAATTTTATTTAGTCCCTGAACTAAAATTGAGAATTAAAATTCGAATTTGATCTTAGCAGCTATTTGTAAAATAATTAATTAATTCATCTTGAGTTAACTAGTTGAGGAAAACAAACATGAAGTCTATGTGAGGACATGCAACAATTATTCCTTTGATTGATGAAATTATTCATTAATTAAAGTAATCAGGATGAGTTGTACTTTGAGTTGTAATTAGTTAGATCAGTTAACTGAGTTAATTCCAGTTAGATTAGTTCCAACAGTTGGAGGAACTGGTTGTGAGTTCAGCTAGTTAATGGATGCATGCATGTAACTACTGCACTTCAGATAACTGAATATTCTCTCATAAATAACTCATGCATGTCAGTTATGTCAGAGACCCAATTGAGATTAGATGGAGGGGAAGTGTACTATTAGTTGTAGGAATATTCCATTGTGAATATCTCTTGCATGTAGAAGGAATTCATTCCTTAAGGATTGCGATGTTATTTCTGAGTTTAATGAGTTGGGTGAGGCCAGACTTCACACTGGTGGTAGCATTGGACCCCAGGAAAAATTGTGCAAGGAAATAGGAGGCTTAGAGGGCTGAGGATGGTCATATGTTGTGTCTATTCAATTTGTGAGAAGTGTTGAGGGATTGTACTAAGAGCTGGATAGCTTCCGAGCTAAGGCTTTGTGTAATTCTGAGATAATTTCCACTTGTATGATAATACAGAGAATGGGGTTTTTAGCTAAGCCTTTCCCCATAGTATTCTTCTGTGTTCATGTGTGATTGCTTTCTCATTTTCTGTTATATGTGTTCTAATTTATCTTGCTCAAATTGATTAAGCTTCCGCAAAGTTTGATTATAGAAGTAGATCTAGTATTTTTCTTTAGTATATTGCATTATTAGGTGATCTACAAAGGGAATTTATAAAAATAAATTTGCAAATGTCATTCCAACAGTCTCAACAGTAGTCCCTTCCACATTGGCAACCTCCTTGGCTCCCACATCCCCTTTGCCTATAGCACAACTAGTTTCTACAAAGCCTACACTAGCAAAAGGTACATCTGGAGAAGAAGAAAAAAAACTGGTAAAAGCCATGGAGGAGATGACTATACAGGGAATTGAAATGAATAAGTTGAAAAGAAAGGTGACAATCTTGGAAACATATTATAAGCTTGCCAAGATCATGCACAAGGAAGAAGTGCAAAAAGCTACCAGAATGAGTGATAGATTGAAGGCCATAGAGAAAGACTTGACATTAGAGAAACCCCTTGGACAAGCCAAGGAAATATTATGGGCCAATATCATTGACTCTTTCAATGATATTTGGCCATCCATTCAAGTGATTTTTGAGTAGATAGAGCTAATAAAGATAGCTACATAGGCTATCCAAAAAGTCAAGGAAGAATTGGGAGACATGCCTAAAGATGCAACTAGACTTATTCACTTCCTCAACAGTAAAAATAAATATGAACTTCAGGAGTTGGATATAGAGGACAGGACATAAACAATTTTGGAGGTAAGAAAGGTCCTTTCCAAGAAAAACTTAATGTTAAACTTGGAGGACAAATGTTAGAACATGCAAGTAGCTATTTATAGATTCATGGCTAAGTTTCAAATTTTGAGAGAGAAAGGGTTACCCAGTCCCTTGGTCATTAATGATAAGCTCATGACACAATAGGATTAAAACACTAAAATCGTAGAGCTAGCTACAGAATAGGCCAGCACATCATTAGCCAAAGCATTGCCAACAGGCAAGGTCCTTTACCAGGAATTTGAAAACTTGTTTTACCTCCAGCATGAGGTAAAACACTTGTTCATCACTAGGCCTACCTTTGTTAAGTATACCAAGGGAGATGAAATTTATAGAACGATGTTGAAAATTAAGTTACCTGATGGTGAATTATGGGAGAAATTGACTGATTTACTACAGTAAAATGTAGTAAAAAGGTTAATGTATTGTGATCAAGGTAAAAGGTGAAGACACATCAGCAGAGTCAAAGAGTATTAGTGTTAAAGTGTATCAAATGAAAGTCAAAGGTTAATGAAGCTCCCAACGTGAGAAATCAAACCATAAAGGCCAGCATTACCACAATAAATGGGACAGCATGAACTAGTTCAATAGCTATCTCTATCTTCCTGCAAGAATATATTTTATTTCCTAGACTAAATCTCAAATTAGTTTGAGATATTTTGTAATAATTTTTCGTATCAATACTTCACAATTCGAAGTATGTAGTGTGGACTCTATTATACATTTCTATAGACTTCTTGATCTAGAAGAACCAAAAGCTATTGTATCAATCGATGAGCCAGGAAGCTGGATTGACTAATAAAGATTAGACTTTTCTAGGGATTCATGTGTTGAGCATGTTACAAATAAGTATTTTCATGTATCTTTGTCAATTTCTCAAAGTTATTCATAAACTTGTATGTGTTTCAATTTGAATGCTTTAACTTCGAAATGTGTTATAAAACTTGTTTAAATCACACTCTGTCTTAATAGTTAAGTATTTGAATGTTTTCTTCTGATATTTAAATTAAAGAATTCTTAATTACTCTTTAGTTTAAATTGATTTCATAAGTAATCCAGATTAAAGGATCCTTAGTTTCCCTTTTATTTTGATTGCTTCTTCCTTCCTCATTCAATATCTGGTTCTGAGAATCCTTAACTACTCTCTCTCCCCGAGTGGAAACCTTTCACCCCCCTGTCTCAAACATTTGAAATACACTCTGCTATCTTTCCCTTGGAACATCTCCTTTACTGAGTTTGTCCAGCCTTGTTTCCTTATCATTTGACTCCATAGCCCAATGGTCTAAAAGGCATCAATTTATCCATCTGTTTAAAGAGATCCCACCACCCAATCTCAAACAAAGTCAAAACCCTTTAAGAAATCATAACTAGCCTAAAATTCCCAACAAACAAAGTTAAATCTTAAAGAGAGAGCCCTCTCTGAGCATCACAAAGGCTAGGTCATGATCTCCAAAAGTGCTTAGTGGTTACCTCTAGTTTCCTTTTTCTTACTTCAAAGGAATTACTGGAGAAATAAAATTTCTGGCAACCATACTGGGGACTTCGATCCTCAGTTTCATAAAAACTTTAAGGAAACCTTCATTCATATTTAGAGCCCCTTAAGGTTATTTCCTGAAGTAAGTTTTCACAAAAATATTTAAAAATTTTGAAATTTTGGCTTCTAGGAAAACTCATTTTAATAGGGCTAATCCAGATCCTAACCCTTCCCTAGTAGTTGATAATCCTAACCTAATTTCAAGAAAATCCAAAAAAGAAGAAAGTTCAGTTAGCCAAATACCATTAGTTAAAGCTAATTCATGCCCAGATGAGTGGTTATTTTTAGAAGAACTTCCCTTTGATGTGTTATTTGATTTATCATTATTTAGAACAAAATATGAAAGTGCACTTGATGAAACTGTTCTAGATCCCAACTTTATTGCAGACCTTGAAGTCCAATAGGTCAACAAATCAGTTGATGAATACATTCTGAAATCTCCACAATCATCCATTAGTACTACCACAACCCCTGAGCTTTCTGAACAATTGTCCACTGTTTTTACTTAACCATTGTTCCCTTCAACTTCAACACTCCATTCTTCACCACCATTTATAGCTACACTTCCTAATCAACCATCTTCATCATCTAGGTCACCTCCATCAGTCTCAAGCTCTTCTTCAACCACCTCAACTTTACCCCCAAGTCAAGCCAAAATCACAACAATGGAAAATAGGTATGCCCCTCTAGTTTTACTTGCTCAACTTCATGTCATGCCTGCAAATTATCAAAGTAAGATTTTCTTGTTTGATGCTAGTCGTCATTACACTACCCAACAACATGTAAACAAGATGTCTAACTTTTTTGAATTACATGAAATAGATGAAGCAGATGTCTAGATGAGACTATTTGCCCAAACCCTAATTGGTGATGTCAAAAAATGGTTCAAAGCCTTTCCTGATAACCATATTACAGACTTAACAAATTTTCAAATGTTATTTATTGATCGATGGGAAAGGAAGAAGAACTCATTACGAATACTCTCTGAATATGACAATATTAAGAGAGCTCCCAACAAGTTAGTTCAATACTAGTGCACCAGATTTAATAATATCTATAATGAAATTCCAGCAAACATCAAGCCCTCACCTGACCTAGTATTAATTAAGTTCCCTGATGGTTTTGATGTTGATATGTCATACCAGCTTAGGGAAACAAAACCTGAAACACTAGAACAAATGAAGAGTAATGCTGTCAGTGTAGAGGCCAACCTATTAGCTAGAAAGGCATGAATAAGGAATGAAAAGAAAGTTTTGTTTAAGGAAGAAGCTTCAACTTCGGATGGTAAAGTAGATGTTTTAGCTAAAATTTTAGAAAGCATCATGGATATATTAGATATCATGGATAGAAAAAATCAATGGGAGAATCAACAACAACAACCCCCAGTAAGAAACCCAAATTTTAGGAAGAACCCTAATACTGTAAAGAATGCTACACTAGACCAAAATATTAGGCCACCCGTCCAAGAAAATTATGTTGAGGATTCACAAAACCAAGAACTAGAGGAGGATACCCAAATTAACTTGTTGGAAACCACAAAGGAAAATATTATTTTTCTTACCCAAGAAGAACAAGAATTAAACATGCTTCAGCAGTTACAGTTAGAATCTGGCGAGTATTTTGGTTTTAAGAAGGGATTTGAATTTGCAATATATGAAGTGCATAAAAAATATAGCTTGAGGAGTAAGAAGAATAGTGAAACTCCCTGTTAAGAAATTTATTGCATAACATAAATAATTACTGAGAGGAATAAATATAAAAATAACCAGCAACAACCATAAACACATAAACACAAATGTTTATCGGGAAAACCCCAAATCTGGGGAAAAACCCAACCTAATAAGATCTTATTAGCATTGGCCAAAACCCTGGCCAATCCAACCAAGTGAGCCTTCATCGCTCACCTCTAGGTCTTGCATTACAATGAAGTCCTTCTAGCCTTTTATAAGCTCCATTACATATAATGACACGGCAGAATACTATGGGTGCACAATACCATGTGCCCCAAAACCATCACTGTTTAACTTGGTCAACTTTGACTCTATCCAGAGTCAAGTTTACCTAACAATTCCCCCTTAAACTTGACTTGGGTTCCTTGACTAACTCCAGCCAAACCTGCTAAGTGAGACAATCCCGCTCACTCTAGCTCTTACCCCCCTCAGAGTTTTTACCTGGGGTATTGTTAACTCGAAATCCCCCCTATCACCTAGGTCTAACCCAGACTTTACTGGTGATTACCGAGGGGTACACATGCCTTACCAGGTCTTACAGTAGTATGCCCATTTACATGCAATAATTTTGATTTCATTAATTTTTTTTTTGTTTTTTGTTTATTGGTGCTACGATTTTGATCCATCCTCTCTCAATTTGATTTACTCAAAAACTTCTATCAAACCGCTCAACTGCGAGCCCAACTAGAACTTGGTAGATTCCATCACCGGTGGCCTCACATAGCAGAAAACGAACAATTTTCAAAGCCGCATGAACAATTTTCTGCTGACCTTCTTTAAATAGACGCATGAATCCCGAACAATATATCACAAATGCACTGATCTGTAAAAAGGCTGCATTGATTTCATCAGGCACTATAAACCCCTGACATCAAAGAATCCCTTGAAGCCAATATCTGGCTCTGATACCAGTTGTTAAGAAATTTATTGCATAACATAAATAATTACTGAGAGGAATAAATATAAAAATAACCAGCAACAACCATAAACACATAAACACAAATGTTTATCGGGAAAACCCCAAATCTGGGGAGAAACCCAACCTAATAAGATCTTATTAGCATTGGCCAAAACCCTGGCCAATCCAACCAAGTGAGCCTTCATCGCTCACCTCTAGGTCTTGCATTACCATGAAGTACTTCCAACCTTTTATAAGCTCCATTACATATAATAACACGGGCATAATACTATGGGTGCACAATACCATGTGCCCCAAAACCATCACTGTTTAACCTAGTCAACTTTGACTCTTTCCCGAGTCAAGTTTACCTAACACTCCCACTGAAAAATCCATCTAAACTAAAACTAAAACAATAAAAGAAACCCCAGTTAAAAAGTTTTTGCAAATTCTCCCTAGGGGAACACCTGAAACATGAACCCCTAGGATTGTAGATATAACTTCCACTAAAACTCAAACAGAACCAATCATTGAAAAATAATCAAAATAGAAAAGATCAAGGTAAAACAATAGAAGCACAAACTGAAACACCTACCACTGAGAAAAAGGATAAAAATACTCAAACTGCACTCATAAAGGAAAATTTGAATCAAGCAAACAAACTTCCACTCCCTTTCAATATCAAAAATGAGATAGCAAAGTTAAAAATATCAGTTCCTTTAACTAAATTGGTAAAAAGTGAATCTTATAGGTCACAGATAACTGAGACTTTGAACATAGGAGAGGGAGAAGATTTTGTTAATTTGAATGATGATCAACCTAAATTGTTGTTTGGCCCTGAGGCCAATGGAATTCATCAACAAGGGGGAATTCCTCTGTTTTACATCAGCTTAAATATACATGATAAAATTTTGCATAATGCCATGTTGGACTCAGGAGCATCCCACAATCTCATGCCAAAAGCAATAATGGAGAGATTGAACTTAGATATAACTAGGCCTTATAAGGATTTATTTTCTTTTGACTCCAGCCAGGTTAAATGTCTAGGTTTGATCAAAGACTTATGTGTGACTCTTGACAGTTCCCTGCAAAGAGCATTCTAATGGACATTGTAGTTGCAGATATCCCACCAAAATATGGAATGCTACTATCTTGCTCATGGGGAGAAAAATTGTAGGGATCTTTGCAATTGGATATGTATTATGCTACCATATCTGTTTTTTGCCAACCAAGAAAATTATATAGGGATACATTAATGAAGTACATGGTTAGTTGTGAGGAGAAGCCCCAAAACTTTCCCATATACTCCATGCACTCAGATATGGACTCTTTCACCGTATACAATGCAGAAACTGATAAAAAACAAATCACAGCCAAAGACCTTAAGTACAGAATAGCTGATAGTGAGAACATATTCCATGAATCACTTTAGCATTTAGACTTTGATGGATCTATTCATAGGTTAGGGGTTGGTGGAGGAGTTTGGATCCATAATATGGAAAATCGCCATGCTGAGGGACATGCTTTCAGATTGAATTTCAAATGTACCAATAACATGGCCGAATATGAAGCCCTAATTATAGGGTTACAATTGGTTAGGAAGTTGGGAGCCAAAAGAGTTTCTGTCATGGGAGACTCAGAACTGATCACGAAACAGATCAGTGGTGAATATTATGTCAACAACCCTAGGATTGGTAGGTATAGGAGTATTGTTTTAGACTTGGTCAAGGATCTCCTGGAATCAAACTCCAAAAAAACAAAACATGCAGGCCCATAGTTTGGCTACATTTGCTAGTACTTGCAGATTGCCATTTTAGCCAGGCCACCAGTACACTACAGAAGTCAGACATAGGCCTATTATAATAAATAACCTCAAATATTAGCAAATATTTTCCTAGGACTCTCAGATCTATGATTTCATGACCAATGAAGGTAAGTTTCGGAATTCTAAAATAGACACTGATTGTTTAAAAGACAATAATGTAGAAAATACCTTAGATGTAAATGTTTTTTATGTACATAAACCAACTAAGTTTACTAAAGAAGAAGTAGATAGTTTAGAAATTGTAGATATAGAAGAAATAATTGATGATGATCCAGAGATTCTTAATTTGAAAGATAATTTTTTGCCTAAAGGATTAGTACCTTTAGAGGATTTGTTTGATTCTAATGATGTAGCTAGAAAACCCAAGTTGGAACCTCTAAGAGCTGACATAGAAGAAGTTAACATAGGGACTAAAGATAATCCAAATCTTGTTAAAATATCTAAAACCTTACCCCCTGAAGAAAATGTCAAATATATAAATTTGTTTAAAGAGTTTCAGGATGTATTTGCATGGAGTTATGAAGACTTGAAATCTTATGACACCAGCATAATCCAACACAAAATACCTCTAAAAGAAGATCATAAACTTTTTAAACAGAAATTAAGAAGTATAAACCTAGTTCTTATGCCATCAATAGAGAAAGAGGTCAAAATAATGTTTGATGCTCAAATAATTGCACCCATTAGATATTCAAACTGGATTTCAAACTTAGTTACAACTAGGAAAAAGACAGGTGAAATCAAACTTTGTGTAGATTTTAGAAACTTAAACAAGGTCTTTTTAAAGGAAAACTACCCCTTACCAAAAATGGACCATATACTGCAAAGGGTAGTAGGCTCCTCTAGGATTTCACTGTTAGATGGATTCTCTGGCTATAACCAAGTATTAGTCCAACCTGAGGACCAACCCAAAACTGTGTTTGCTACTCCTTGGGGTACCTTCATGTATTTGAATATGCCCTTTGGATTAATGAATGTAAGTGCCACATTTTAGAGAGCTATGGACATAGATTTTGCCAAAGAAACCCATGATTTCTTAGTAGTGTACTGGGATGATATCACATTTTTATCTAAATCAGACAATGAACACTTAGACCATCTTAGAAGAGTGTTTATCAAATGTAGAAAATTTGGGATTTCTTTAAATCCTAAAAAGACACTTTTCGGTCTAGAAGAGGGAAAATTGTTAGGACACATCATATCAAAAGATGGGATTAGAATAGACCCTGCTAGAATAGAAGCCATTTTGACTATTTCCCATCCCAGAAACATAAAAGAACTACAATCATTTCTAGGCAAGATTAATTTTCTTATGAGATTCATCTCAAATCTAGCAGAACTAATTAGGGAATTAAATAACATGCTAAAAAAGGACTCAACAATCAAATGGACATTGGAAGAAAAATAATCATTTGAGGCTACCAAGGAAGCATTGACCAAAACTCCAGTCCTTATTATCCCTAACTTTAACGAATATTTTATTATTTTTTCATTTGCTTCAAAGCACACCATTGCAACAGTCTTGCTGCAAAAGAACAATCGAGGGTATGAACAACCAATAGAATATTTTAGTAGATCCTTAAGAGATGCCACACTCAAATATAATATCATGGAAAAACAGGATTTAGCTTTGGTTAAAGCCATCAAATATTTTAGAGTATACATTCTGTATTCTCACATAATTGCTTATGTTCCAAACTTTGCAGTTAAGGACATCTTGACTCAAGATGGACCTTAAGGAAAAAGAGGCAAGTGGATTGCCACAATATTAGAGTATGATATAGATATACAAACCACTAAGCTTATCAAAGGCCAAGGTTTAGCCAAACTCATGGCTGAATTGAACTATCAAGCCCTTGATATCAACTTCATTAGTGCTTTGGATGATCAAGAGGGGATGGTGACTCCACAAATCAGTGAATCCTTTATTGATTCACCATGGTATGTAGATATCACATTTGTACTACTAAATTTACAATCTCCTCCTGGACTGACAAGAAACAAAGCTAGATTTTTAAAAATGAAGTCATTAAGATATTGTGTTATAGATAATGCATTGTTTTGGAAGGACAGTAGTGGTATTCCCTTAACATGTTTATTAAAAGATGAGGCTAACAAAATTTTACAAGAGTTTCATGCAGGGGACTGTGGAGGACACTTGTACTAGAAGAGTACTACTAACAAGATCTCGAGAGTTGGTTTCTGCTGGCCTACTTTGTTTGCAGATGTCAAAAGACATGTGACCTCCTATCACACATGCCGGATTTTTGAGGGAAAAAAGAAACTCTTACCCTTACCTCTTAAACCAATTTCCACTGAGATGACATTTCAACAATGGGGGTTAGACTTCATTGGATAAATACATCCCCCATCTTTAGCTCAACATAAGTGGATTTTAACAGCCATAGACTATTTTACCAAATGGATAGAGGCCATACCTTTTAGGCAAGCCATAGACACTATCATAATCACCTTCCTAGAAAGTAATATTCTCTCAAGATTTGGATGTCCCCAGAAGCTCATTATTGATAATGCAACAACTTTTAAGTCCAAAAGAATGACAGATTTGAGTAACAAATACCATATCACCCTTGGCCATTCCACAACCTATTACCCTCAAGGTAATGGACTAGAAGAATCATCCAACAAAAGCCTAGTTAACATTATCAAAATGTTCATGGAGCATAATAAAAAGACATGGAACAAGAAATTAGTCAATGGCTTATGGGTAGATAGACTGACTACTAAAAAATCCATTGGAACATCAACATATCAGCTGGTTTATGGGATGGATGCAGTTTTCCCATCATCCTTAGGAGTGTCAGTCATGAAAATCCTTCAAGAACTACAAGTGGAATGAAATGACATTCAGAGAAGAATAAACCAAACTATTCACCTGTAGCAAACCAGAGAAGAGGTTTATGTAAAATCACAAATAATCCAGGAAAATCAAGAAAGTCTTTGATAAAAAGACTAAAGCAGATGATTTTCACATAGGATACCAAGTCCTTAAGTGGGATTCAAGAAGGGAAGGCAAAGGAAAGCATGGAGAATTTGATTTTCTGTGGTAAGGGCCTTATGTCATTTTTGGTTACAAAGGCAACAATTCCTTTTTCTTGAGAAACACGAATGGTTCAGATCTACCAAGAGGACCTGTTAATGGTAGGATGCTGAAGCACCACTTTTCCACTGACTTACAGTAGTTCATTTTATTTTTCATCATTGTACATAACATTGCAATATTGTAGATTGGATTGGATGGTAATTGTTTGGAGTTGAAGCCTGGAGAGAAGGCCCTAAGCTTTAAAGATTTACTGCCATAAGTATCAATAATGTAGATTCATAGAAGGACACTTTACAAGGTAACATCAACAACAATTCAAAGGCTACTGATCTTAGAGTTCTTGACATCTCACCAGCAAATTCCATCCCCAAGTGGAGCCACTATTAGGGTCCTATAGTGATAGGATTCATAATTTTGAATTGGCTAAGTTTGTGTCTTGTAATATTATACATACCTTTGATTTCTGCAAATCTTTTCCATATTAAAAAATTAAAAAAAGTAAAGAGGGTATGTCCTAAAAGAAAAATCAAAGGACAAAAAGAATAAGAAAAGGTCAAAAAAATGAAAATATATGAACCCCAAAAACAAAAGAGACGATGAAAGTGTGCAAGTCAAAATGCCACTACTATTTACTTTTATGCATAATAATTATTATGTGTAGCTTGTTATTTATGCCACAATCCATGATAATCAAATTGTTTAATCTTGATTTTATCTTGCTTTAAATTTTATGTTTGTAGTTAGAGAATAAAGTCTGACCAAACAATTTAATCTTGGTAGATTATTAGATAGGTAGAGAAAGTAAAAGGAGCTCATCTAAGCCCTTGGATGATATAAGGTGAGAATTAGATAGTTAACTTATTAAAAGAAAAGGATTCATAAGGGTTTGCTACCCTAAATGCACCCAAATAAAATGAAGAAAAAATGGTAGGGTAAGTAGAAGAAAGGTTGCAGAAATATCAAATGATTGCACAAAAGAACTCATGTCATGCTTAAATACATCTATAAATGTGCATGAGCAGTAAACAAAGTATGAATAATGGTTTACAAGTTGGTTTAATTAACATCCCCACACTCATTTAACCCCTTTACTCACTAATTTCCCCATAAACATGTTCTAGTACTTAAATCCTTTAAGTCAAAGAGGCCCAGAGAATTTCTCTGACTTTTGGAGGGACCAAACCCTCGGCTTAATGACTTATGGAAACAAAGTGTTAGAATCCCCTTCATAAAATACATATTCCTTCATTTCCCCTCAATAGCTTAATAAAACCACTTTTGCTAAGGTAAAACTCTATTTGTCTAGGAAAAGTAAAAACCCCCATGTAAATTCTTTTACTTCAAAAACCCACAAAAGTATTTTATCCTAAGTATAAAATGTATGAAATAAAATGCCCATATTGTACATTTATGCTTAAGGAATTTTCACTTCACTCATCTCATATTAATTTCTAACTTTATTATTTAAATCCCTTAAAATAACTTTCCTATATATTAAATAAATCCCTATGTAATATCCCAAGCCATTAGTTTTAATAAAAAATATATAATTTACCCATATCCCGACAAAACTTACTCAATTTTCCTAATCCCGGTAAACCTAAGTTAATCCCATCATTAACCTCACTCGATTCCCTAATCATGTGATTAAGCCCCGCCTGATCACTTAACCTAGGATCAATAACTAAATTAATCCCAAACCGTTGTGATTAAAAACCCTGGACCTCGCCCCGCCCCCCCCAACTCCAACTTATCTCTTCCATGCATCTTCTCTGCCCGACTACCGTCAGATCACCATCACCCAAATCTAACGATCCACAGCCATATCGGCGGAGCTCAATAGCCGACCTTTACTTGCCCGATAAGGCGGTTTTCCTCGACTCCCTGAACGCTACATATCGCGCTCTAAAGTAGATTGGGTGACCCCTCCTAAAAACCACCCTTGTCACAAAAGTGATGCAATGGCCTCCAATACCTCCTTCCCGCTCAAACCGCCAAACCACCTATTGTTCATTCATAAAATTGCGACCAAAAAGTAACCGTTGTGCCATAAAAGGCCGAGAAGCCCCTTTTCTCACTTTTCTCACTCATTTTCGCTGTGAAGCTCTACAAACTAATTCTCCACCTGCAAACCTTGAATTCACCGTTTGAACTCCAAAGTCATTCCTGAACAAGTTGCAGAAATCCCACTTGACCTTGCAGTCCATACTAGTTCCATTCGAACCTCTGCGGCTGCTGTGAACCCCAAGTTTGCAAATAATTCACCCAATTCCAAGTATTTCACCAAGAATTGCCATACCCCATTCAAATTTAAAAAAATTCAAGCCTCTGAAGTATTTTAAATTGAGTAAAATTAATTCAATAATACTTTAAATTTAAAACTTGCGGCCAAACCCTCTGAAATTTTCTAGTTTTTGTTCAAAACCTTTGAATAAAGCCCTAGAGCCTAATTCAAATCCACAAGAACTAAATTATGGTTTCCCTTGTCTCCATGGATGTCAGACCTATTACTACTCCGCATTTGGACCTGGACCACCTTCCCTTGGTTGAGAGGGATTTCAAAATTAAATATACAATTGCATTAGATCTCCTGCTCAAAATTCATTGTTTGAGCAAAGATAGATACCTGAACCATTCAGATGACATTGGCCTTTGGGAATCAAATTTTCCCAGATATTAGTTTCCCCAAGTGCATATCTTCCCAAAAATTGTCCATATGTGCCATACATGCTACATCCCTAGCCATAAAGCCATACTGTCTCATGACCAAAAAGTTTTGTTTACTATCATAGCTGAATCCATCAATGAAATGTTACATTTCCAACCAGGACCAAACCTAACCCCACTCTCAATTGGAGATCTGTTAGAACAACACAACAAGTTGAGTCCATCAAGACTGGCCCAGTTGTTCCAAACCTTCATTGTAGAGGAAAAACACATTCCTAAAGACCCCCCTCCATATATTTCTGCTATCTTCTCTCAAATGGGGAAGAAAATTGTGATTATGAGGTCATGTATTTTGGGATACACTACAAGTGAATTCATTGATGAGCTTATACTTGCCTTCATGTCTATGTACACCCCAGGACAGCCTCCTGCAACCATATATGGTTATGCCCAGTTCATAGTTGAAAGAATGCATGAAATACTTACTAGAATGAGCAATGAGAGAGTATTCAAATACTCATTTGTACTATACCACCTATTTTTGTATTATCAGTTAGATTGGTTTCCTTTCACTCTCCAGAATCTTGATACCAGAGGCCAAGTCAGGTCTGTCATTTTTTGGATCCCACTGTTCCATAAATTTGAATCACCATATACCTATTCGTATTTCATAGATTATTTTGTACATCCAGTCATGACTATGCTGACACGACACCCTCCACCCAGGATAAGTCCAGAGATTGAAAGGGTCCTTTAGTTGTCCAAACAAAGCAAATTGGGAGATTGGTACCTTTACCAAAACCACACAGAAATAAGGATCTATGGTTGCTTGCTTGCATCATATAAACTACCCAAATACCTCCCCATGAGGTTATTTGCTTTGGAGTATTATAGGAAAATAATGAACTTAGATGAACGCAATTTTGCTTTGGCCAAGAAGAAAACCCAGTTTAAAGTAAAAATCAATTGGGCCCTTTCATCTGTAATTCTAGGGAAGTAGGACATGAAGTAGATCTCATTTTGCAAGAAATGAAATTCCAAAATAGTTTTATGTGGAGATATGACCCTCTAGGATTCATCACCAGACTTAGACAAAAGGTCAAATTGGGGCCTTACATTCATCACCCGATACCTGAGATAGAAGCATATGCCAATCAATCTGAGTGGTTGGAGAACACTCTTATAGACAGGGATAATACAAAGGTATATATTGAGAATACCTTGATTGATTTAGAAAGGCAGCTTGATGAGAGCTCTTTTCTGCAGGTACCTGAACAGCAAGAAGCCACGATGAGTACCCCTCCTATCATGCAGACTCCCCAAAATGAAGAAAGAAATCCCAAGAGAAACAGAGAGGGAGCCTCCACTTCAAGCATGGACACATCTGATGTATAATGTGGAACCAGTCACAGCAAAAAGAAAAGGCTCAATCCAGTTTCTAAGCAGGAAGATATGGAAGGCCTAGCACAGGTGAATGACACTAAATTGGATAGAAGCAGGGGCAAAACCCCATCTGGGGAGACCTAGGAACCATCTACATCTCAAACTCAGATTTTGGACAGACAGCTAAGTGTAGAAGTGTCCTCATTTAATAGACATGCTGATAAAGATATAGATATTAAAGACATGTATAAAGAAATCAAGCTGAGAAATGAGAAATGAAATCATAGGCTTATGCTTAGTATCTCAAAATCACACCCACCAATTAGACCAGGTTGATGTCAGTCGTTGACATCAAAGAGGGAAAACTACAAATGTCTTCTGTAAAGCCCACTATGCAACAACCAAAGACATCAGCCGATTTCAAAAAGATTGATTTTGAGGTGTTGGTAAGGGATATTCATCCCATTGACCAAATTGAATTTCATAAACAGGCTGGAGAGATGATATACTCCACCCTCACAGGTAAAGCCATAGCTGCCCATTAGCTACAAAGTTCATTGACCAATATATTGGCTCAATAACAGTTAGAGAAGGCCTCCTCATAGGCCAAGGATACTAGAATCAGGTCTTTGGAAGATGTAGTGATTGAGTTGAGACATGATCCCAAAGATGTTAAAGCCATAGAACAACTGCTAAAGAAGAAAAATGATGACATTGTAGCACTAAAAGAACAACTGAAGATACCTCAACTATAGCATACCCAGACACAGGAAGTGTTGGAAAATCAAACAAGGCATGAAGAGTTGATCGAAACAGAGAAGGAATTGGACAATTTGATCCAATTGAAGAAAATTGATATCACCAATACATCTGCAAATGTCATTCCAACAGTCTCAGTAGCAGCCCCTTCCACATTAGCAGCCTCCCTGGCTCCCACAACCCCTTTTCCTACAACACAACCAGTTTCTACAGAGCCTACACCAGCAGAAGCTACATCAGGAGAAGAAGCAACAAAACTAGTAAAATCCATGGAGGTGATGACTATACAGGCAACTGAAATGAATAATATGAAAGAAAAGGTGACAAGCTTGGAAATAGATTGTAAGCTTGCCAAGATCATGCACAAGGAAGAAGTGGAAAAATTTGCTAGAATGAGTGATAGATTGAAGGCCATAGAGAAAGACATGACATTAGAGAAACTCCTTGGACAAGCCAAGGAACTATTATGGGCCAATATTATTAACTCTGTCAATGATATTTGGCCATCCATTCAAGTGATTTTTTAGTAGATAGAGCTAATAAAGATAGCTATAGAGGCTATCCAAAAAATCAAGGAAGAATTGGGAGACATGCCTGAAGATGCAACTAGACTTATTCACTTCCTCAACAGTAAAAATAAATATGAACTTCAGGAGTTGGATATAGAGGACAGGATAGAAACAATTTTGGAGGTAAGAAAGGTCCTTGCCAATAAAAACTTAATGTTAAACTTAGAGGAGAAATGTCAGAACATGCAGGTAGCTATTGATAGATTCATGGCTAAGTTTCAAATTTTGAGAGAGAAAGGGTTACCTAGTCCCTTGGTCATTAATGATAAGATCATGACACAACAGGATTACAACACTAAAATCAAAGAGCTAACTAAGGAACATGCCAGCACATCATCAGTCAAAGCATTGCCAATAGGCAAGGTCCTTTACCAGGCATTTGAAAACCTGTTTTACCTGCAGCATGAGGTAAAACACTTGTTCATCACTAGGCCTATGTTTGCTAAGTATACCGAGGCAAATGAAATTTATATAAGGATGTTGAAAATCAAGTTACCTAATGGTGAATTATGGGAGAAATTGACTGATTTACTATTATAGTAAAATGTAGTAAAAAGGTTAATGTACAGTCAGCAGGGTAAAAGGTGAAGACACATCAACAGAGTCAAAGAGTATCAGTGTTAAAGTTATCAGATGAAAGTCAAAGGTTAATGAAGCTCCCAACATGAGAAATCAAACCATAAAGGCCAAAATTACCACAATAAATGGGATAACTGTAGAAATTTCATGAATAATATGACACTTATTCACGGAGATTATCCTGATTATACACTATTTGCATAATCATGCATAATACATAACCTCCTCTACGTTGATCATCAATTTAGCAGTATTCAAAAACATACACATGCACACATTGAAGCATCAGTCACACATATCAACACAGTATGTACCCGGGGAAAGCATAAAGCTGAAAACCCCACAACTATCTGTATATTATATTGATTGAGATCATGTAACAGTACACAGTACAATAGTAGCTCCACCTGTTACACACAATACAACATAGATCTGAATCAATCACTGCCTCAAATCATCTCTGCTGCTTGTCTACCTCCATTGCGCAATCCTGCATAGAGAATACTACGAGAATGAATCTCCAAACTCATATTTCCCTTCTGTGACACTACGCAATCCTCATTGGAAACTCAATCCCACTAATTGTGCAAATCACATGCACAACTATAGTCACAACTGACAGTTGTCTTGCCCTTTCACTCACCTCTAACACTTGTCTCCACTGAACTGTCCATGCACTGAGTTAACTGATGTATTTCTCAGTTGATTTATGAGTTAATAATTAGTGAATTAATTAACTAATTCACACCACTCAACACTAGTGTATTTGTTAGTTAGACTAAATACAACTAGTTCAACTAAGTCAAACTGAACACAACTCCATCAACTCCTCATTCAACTCCACCAAACTCAATCACTTGAGTTCTAACTGAAGTCCTTCATGC